>CAUYPK010132258.1:0-35692 GCA_963574355.1 Loris lydekkerianus
CCCCACCCCACCCCCCCACAACACCCCCACAACCCCACCACCCACCCCACCCCCACCCGCGGGGGGGGGGGGGGCCCCCGGGACGGAGGAGGGGAAGAGAACGGAGGGGGATTGATGGGCTCCCACCAATAGGTACAATGTAAGGGTATGTCTGGGTGCCGGTCACAACTATTCTTGGATGATGGTATTAGGAGTCAGTACTGGGTCTGAAATTCCCTGGATATACAGCAAAGTGCCTTTGTTCAGATTTTTTGGCAAGATGATTTAGTGGTAACATAAACTCTCTCTTGTATTTTATCTTTGTTTGTAATGACTTAGTTTACACAGCACTTAGCACCAGAGAAGTTCTAACTCTTTCTACCATGAGGAAATTGGTGGAGGATCAGCAAAAGCGATCAGTGCTTAATAAACTGCTCCTATTGCACAAATGGGGAACTTCAGAATCTGCTGGAGTTGTGTGATATCCATCAACCTTCAACAACTAAACGTCACCTCTCCACTTCGGATATGGGAATGAGTATTCCCCCAAAGCACCACGTTAACAAACTTTATTCACTGGGCTAGGCAGATCCAGTTTGTAATTTGTAGATACCTCACCTTCCATGGAAAATTCACATCAGTAGAAATTACATTGACAATATAAAGCTGTGGATTTATTTAAAATGTGATTTGTATTAAAAATCACCAATTTTTTCTAGCTATAAGACTCTAGAGAGGCTAAATTTTATTCAATACACACAAACAATAAGAATGATAATGAAGGCTTAAAAATTAGACATCTCTGCTTTTTAAATGAATTAAAACTTTAAGACACACATAGGCATAAAAATACAGGTGCTGAAGAAAGGAAGCAAAGGACTTTAAAATAGCAGTTGGTAAAAGAACTGAAAAAAAAAAAAAAAAATCACGTAAGTCTCCAAGGAATAAAATTTGACTTTTGTGAAACTGTTGAAAATTGTACCTTAATTTTATCAATATAATTAACTTCTCTGTGATTAAACACTTCATGGGCTCCATTTTGTAGAACAATCTTTTGTCCCTCCTCGGTACCAGCTGTGCCCAAAACTTTTAAGCCATAAGCTCGTGCGATTTGGCATGCTGCTATTCCAACCTGAAAAAGAAAATATAACCCAGTAGTAACATATTCTCTGCATCTCTGCAAACACTTACTAGGACCTCCTTAAGGAACTTACAGTGTAAATGAAGAAATATGAAAAATAGCTAGCTTTTATTGAGCAGTTATTTCAGGTACCATACTAAATACTTTCTACACACTGCTTAAGTCCATCCTTACAATAACCCTACAAAGTAGATACTATTATTGTCCCTGTTTTACCAGATAAGGACACTGAACCTTCAGCCTACAGTCGAACCTCTATAGCTGGCCACTTCCCTACACTGACCACCTCCTTAAGTTGACCTAATTTTCATAGACTGGACAGGGGCCTCAAGTACTGAGACATAGTTCCTTACGTTGACCACCTTCGTAACCAGTTTGTTACTATCCCTTGGGTGGTCAATTTACAGAGGTTCTACTATAGTGTGACTTCCCCAAGTCACATAACAAAGATGGAAACAGGAGCTAGATCAAGGTAGGACTGCAGAACGTGAGTTTTTAAGCACTGGCTCAAAACCCTTCCTCAGCGCCTGCTTTGTACAAAAGGCAGAGGATTGAAAGACAGATGACATACTAAATATCAAATGCACGGCTTCCATCAATGAGGCGGAAGAGACAGACGTACAGGCAAATTAATCAACTCACCCTTATGCTGAGCACGGAGTGTTTGCTATGCGGCCGACCCGATACTTAATGCAAGAGACTTACATTCTAAGGAGGGGGGAAATAAACACACTAATAAACTAGTAAAATGAATTCCGAACATAGTAAGCACTAAAAAAAATTATAATAATACTGGCTATTGGCATAGAAATAAATGGGGACAGGCTATTTATGTCACTAGGAAAGGCTACTCTGCCCTGTGAAGTCCGGGCAGCCCGTGGGAAACATGGCAGGCACAGGGCACAGCCAGAGCTGGTGAAGGGGGAATGCACTTGAGGCATCTGAAGGACAAAGGAGGGTTAACTTGGCTCAGGGATGAGTCACATGTGAGAAAGTGGACGTCCAGGACAGAGAGGCCGAGTCACACAGGAAGGTCACAGAAGGTGAAGCTAAAGGCTTTGGACAATATTAAAAGCCAGGCGGAACCACTGGAGAGCTCAGGCAAGGGAATAAGCTGTGCGATTCAGGCTTTAGAAAGGCCACGCCAATTAGATGGGAGGTGCAAAGGAGGGTGAAGGGTAAATGGGAGCATGAAGATGAGGTGCAGCCAGTCTGATACTTTGTCCAAGAGGCGGAGCTGCCTTGGACTGAAATGGTGGCATTGGGAAAAAGAAAAACAAATTCAGATGTAGTACTCTAACTGAATGTAGGAGAGAAAAACAGATTCAGATGCAGTGCTCTAACTGAATGTAGGAGAGAAAAACAGATTCAGATGTAGTGCTCTAACTGAACATAGGTGAGTAAAACAGAAAAGTCAAGCATGTCCCCAAGCTCTTTGGCCAGATTAACCAGACAGAATCAAGACTGTGAAAGCACCCAGGATTCCCTGGGAACCCGCTGAGTCACACAGTGCTGGCAAGGTGAGGGTGTCTGGTCATCACTTACACATGGGCCCGGCTTCAAGAGAGTTCAGGGACAGAAATGGAAGATTGAGACTCACCATCTTACAGATGGTGCTTAAAGCCATGAGATCAGATGACATCACTAGGAACACCAGATAAATGTGCTTAGCAAGAAATTTAGGAATGTAAATAACAGAACAAATATTTAAATAACAATATGAAAAAATATACTAGTGATTACATGCCAAATGAACGGTGCAGGTAAGTGTCATGTATGATGAGGTGTGCCAATTAAGTTCGTGAATTCACCTTAGATAAAGTGCTATATACCTAAAGGCGGAATATCACTACGGTCACCTCTGAAGTGCTCCCTAGGGAAGCTCTGCACTCACACAAGTTTAGTCCACCCTTCACAGCAATTTTGGAACTCTTTTTTCTGGAATGGCCATAAGAGCTGTTGTTATATTATCTTTGATGTCCCGAATGCCATCAAAATGTGTTCCTTTCAATATTCCCTTTGTATGGGTGGCGCCTGTGGCTCAGTGGGTAGGGTGCTGGCCCCATACACGGAGGGTGGCAAGTTTGAACCCAGCCCTGGCCAAACTGCAACAAAAAAATAGCCGGGCATTGCGGCGGGCACCTGTGGTCCCAGCTACTCGGGAGGCTGAGGCAAGAGAATCGCCTAAGCCCAGGAGTTGGAGGTTGCTGTGAGCTGTGATGCCACAGCACTCTACCGAGGGTGATAAAGTGAGATTCTGTCTCTAGACAGAAAATATATATTCATATATATATATATGTATAAATGTATATATTCCCTTTATATTCAAGTTAAGGAAAAAGTCCCTGGGACCCGAGCAGGTGAGTAGGGAGGCTGTTCCAAACAGTTACTTCTTTACTGGCTAAAAACTCCCTCCCGGGCAGAGCCGGGGAGCTGGTGCGTTGTTGTGATCTAAGAGTCCACTCTTGCACACCTCTCTCATGCCACGATTTTCAGTTAAGACTTCCTTGCTTCTCTGCCCACGTTTACTCGGTCTGCTCTGCTTCTCACAGTCAGCCAACAATTTTGACTCACAATTTGATGAATTTTTGCAATATTTTCATCAGTTCTGCTTGTTCCTGGCTTCCCTGACCCCTCTGCATCAGTGACACTTTCTCTCCTCTCAGAAAACGTTTAATCCATTTGTGCACTGTAATTTTCTTCATGGCATTACCGCCATAAACCTGGACTAACATGTCCCTGACTTCACTTCCATTCTTGCCAAGTGTAACAGGAAATTTGTGAATGTTCACTGTTCTAAGGCAAGCTTCGTCTTTCTCACAACAGCACACAAAAACACACAACAACAACAGGGAATGCTGCTCAGCAAACACTGACACAAACACAAGTGTGACACAACAACACACCCAGGTTATGAACCCTGAGTTGTGTGTACAGTGCTGCCAACCTAAGTGCGTGGTGGCAAATTCAGAACTTAATTGTCAGACCTGTACAATTAAAGCAGAGTTTCCCAAACTTCACACTCCTGCCATTTTGGGCCAGGTAATTCTTGGCTTTGGGGACTATGCCGTGCATTGAGAAATGCCTACCCACGAGATACTAGAACTTTCTTCCCCAGTCAAAATGGGGCTCAAAAATGTCTCTAGACATCACCAAATGTCCCTGAAGGAGAGGTGTGAAACCACTCCCTATAGATCAGTGATTTAGAAGGAAGATTGGGTTGGGCATGATGAAAAGAATTAAAATGAAAAATGAAGATAGAAACGAATTAAAATTGCAGCAGAATCAGACTCCCAAGCCTGAAATGAACCTTAAAGAGTGTATGGCATTTGGTGACAATAAGCCTGAACTCAGTAGGGCTACGGTGGGGTTTGATTTAATCAAAGCAAAAAATACACGCAAGTCACTCTGCGGTGGAGGAGAGAGACATCCGATTAGATAAAACACAACACACTAGGAAGTGGACACTTGGAGTTTCTGCTTTCATTTTCAGATTAAAAAAAATAAGGCACAGCCTAAGAAAACCCCAATTTAAACTAAAGACTTAATGTAAATATATCTCCTTATGCTCTAACTGCTTGAAAAGGACACTCAAGAGCTCTTTGAAAGGCACAGTTCATTCTATTCTTGTCAACAGTTATCCTAGCAATCCTCCTCCAACAGATTATGGCCCATTACATATCCTTGTTTTTCTTGTGCTGATTTTGCTAACACTAAATAGGGCACTCCCCACCAACATAGCTGGATGATTGGTGTGTTCAGAAATTCCATACCATTTTCAACACACAAAATAATCCCAGAGGAATTTGAATTAAAAAATGAGGACAGATAGTACAAATGTGGTATTCTGTTCGCCTCGGATGGGTAGGATCAGAAGCACTTCACACACCAGGTCCCCAGCCTATCCCCGGCCAGCGGAGATTTAACAAACTCAGCCTGCTCAGAGAACAGTGTGGATTTTACCTCTAAAAAAGAAAATCATGGTGAAGCAACTAGGCTTTTTACAAGAGGGTAAAAGGAATATAAAGAGCTTTTTTAAAAGTCTCCTCTCCTCCTGCTACCGAAATTTTTCCCTTCTATACAGATCACAAGGCTAGCTCTCGGAAAGCTAGGGCAATTTAAATAAATGCATGTTTCTGTCTGACCCTTCAGTTATCTAAGGTTAAACTTAATCTAACCCCAAAATAGCCTCTCCAGTGAATTTAAACAATGGGAGTTTTAGACAAGGTATCTGTCCTATGTTCTCAAGCCCCCTAAAGACAATCTTGGTGTTTTTAAATAAATAGTCTGATCTGTGAAATCTTTTAGAATTATCTGTTTGAGGTACGTGGGGAGCTAGTTTCTAAAACCTCAGGGATTCATCTATCTAAAGAAACGGAGGGACAAAACGAACTGAATTCTCTGTATTTCCTGGCCACTGTTAGAGGTCAATTCTCATTTTGGGGATATCATTCACTCATTATTCAGGGATTCATGTGCGACTTAATAGGTTATTTCTTTCAGTCCACTCCCTAGAATACACAGCACTTTGAAGGGGTTGCCTAGCTTCTTCAAGGTGGGCCTCTAGCCCCAGGCCCTTTATTTTTAAAATTCCAGATCTTGTCTCCAAAATTTCTAAAGCCTCTACTTGCAGGATGGAGGTCATGTGGATTTCTTGTTAAATTCCAGCTGCCGAGCTCTCACTTTCCCTCTAAGCTCCTCAGAGGCAGACTGGCAGCCAGTTTCTTGAAGAGGTTTCTGACAGCCCAGCATAGGGCTTATTTTACACACTACTCTGAGTCCTCCTTCCCCTGCCCCCTCCTCCATTAGCATTTTAAGCCACGGGGTGTGGTGTTAAGGACAAGCTGTAAACCCTCCCAGAATGTCATCAAAGCACAGTAGGCAGGCAGGAGGAAGGAGGCAGAAAGGACAGAGAACTCACGGTGTGGCTTTGCCGTGCTGTCTGGGGCAACACAGGTAAAGCTTTAATGAGCCTTAGCTTCCTTATCTAAGGGAATGTGGAATTAATATCAACCTTAAAGAACTGTTTAAAATTCTAAATAAATATTCTGATAACATATGCTACTTGAAGGCAAAAACAAAGGCTGGTTTATCTTGGTCCACACCCAGTACGGGTGGGAAACCTCACGCATACATTATTGATGGGGTGGCTGGTGGAATTACTAACCAAGAAAAGCTCAACTGAGACAAAGAGTAACCTTCGGAAGATCAAATTTTATAAAGCTTTATTACACAAAGAAAAAAGTAGCATCCTTGACTATATTTATAAATTTGGCTTTTGAAAAAAATGACTTAAAGAACTATAACATGAAACCCATAAACCCAAGCTTAATTAAACATAAATTATTAAAAAAAAAAAATATATATATATATATATAAACTTACTCCTCCACTAGCCCCATGAACCAGAACAGTCTCTCCAGCTTTCGCATGGGCACTGCAAAAGAAAGCAAAGGTTACAGCACCTTATTTTTGAAGCTTATTAAGCTAACGTGTTTTTATTACCTTTAAGAAAAATTCTTCCCTTGCTCCAGCTAACATGTACCCAAAGAGCAAACACATCCTGATATACCACTCCAAATATTCTCCAGACTATAATAACTTTTTAGAGCCTCAGATAAAAGAAAACCTTCAATTCACTGATCTCTTCCAAAAAATGTTTACACGGAGTCCTTACATGCGGGGACGGTGCTGGATGCTGGGATCACAACGTGGTGGTACTTCTGAGAGGCTGCAGCTGGGCAGGTAAGTTAAGTGAAACTGCTGAGCCTAGAGTCTCTCACTCCCACTTTTCCACAGAAAGTGTCTCAAAGCACGTTTGTTATATAGCTAAGTCTTTATTCTGTGGTCCAGATAATGCCCAAGCAAACACAGCTGCTACCCTCTATTTTGCCAGGGGTAAGAAATATATATTTGTTTACATTCTAGGCCTTTGAACATGAGGTTGCACCAGCTGCTAACTTCCCATTTCAGAAAGCAATGCTGAGTCAACAGTGGTAACAGAGTCAGAAATATAAACAATCCTGTCACAGAGGTTCTCATGCCTCTCCCTAAAACGCCCAGATCCTCTGAGGAAATGATGTGAGTGAAAGCCAGAGTAAGCTGGTGACCCTGAGAACTTGTGTAGGTTATGGCCTCGAGTCTCTACCCCTCCACTGTGATGCATGTCTAAGGTGGTTAGAGGGGGCTGGACTGTCCAGCAGAATGGATAAGATTTAGTCTGGAAAATATCTAGATAGAGATCAGCAGCTTAGAGAAAGGATATAAATAAAGCTAGAAAACAACTGATAACTACCCTCCAGCTGCAGCTATCTAACTTGGGGGCTATAACTTTCCCTAATTAAATTCTACCCAAAGTATTCTTTGATCTGTAGTTCAACGCTCCTCTGTTCTTCAGCCTGATAGCTTTCTCCCTTGGACAAAAGACTGCCTGTTTAATTGAAACATATAACTGTTACCTTCTCACTTTTTTGCTCTGTATCTGCATGCCCCCAAATCCCCAATAAAAGGCCTTGAATATTCTGCTTGAGACAGCACCCGTTAGCCTTGGGAGGGGCTGATACGGCGTTGTCTCTCCTGGGTCAGAATTTACACTGTGTGTGTATGTGTAAATTTCTCAGGGCCTTCTCCCTTTGTCTGCCAGACCCCGAGCGGTTGGTTAAAGTCCCTGCACAGAGGAACTTCCAATCCTCTGTGCTGTGGCTTAGTTCCCAGGTCACAATAAAATGATACATTCTTTTTCCTTCCGGTTCATGCAACTACTTTTCTATTATATTCTGAAAACAAGGGACATGCAACAAGACAATGGGGGACGCTTGCTATTGCGGGCGGGGGAGTGCTCGTGTCACAGCCAGCAGATGCGGTGTGATCCCAGGCTCACTTTCGGGGCAACTTTTACTTCCTAGAGCCACACCTGCAGACACACTACGTCAACCCAGGAACAAGGACACAGTACCCCGCAGTCCTGCTCACGGCTATGTGCCAACAGCTGACAAAGGGCAGCAGGGAGCAGCACGTGAAGCATCTGCTAATATGCTCGGAGTTAAGGGGATTGAGGAAAATGAGTTAAATTGATGGTTTGAATGATAAACTGAGATAACTATTACCAAAAACTTTGGTATTTAAAAAAGTAAAGTATAAATGTTAAAGGGAATAATGTTAAACTATGAGATATTTTTTAATATTTCCCAGTGAATTTTTTTAAAACATCTTACAGAGCAGCGCCTATGGCTCAAAGGAGTAGGATGCCGGCCCCATATGCCGGAGGTGGCGGGTTCTAACCCAGCCCCAGCGAAAAACTGCAAAAAAAAGAAAAATCTTACAAACAACCCTCCAAATACTAAGAACACATCATCCTAAACCCCAGACCTGGAGTAAGTGGGGAACACCAGGCACACCCTTGTCTGAATCCCCATTGCTGTAGCCCTTCCATCCTTGCTCAGAGTTATCGTCATGACTAATTTATACCTCAACAAGTATCTGATAGTTGTTCAAACATCATTCTAGATGTTTCTGTGATGGTACTTTTTGAATGAGATTAACTTTTTTTTGAGAGAGAGAGTCTCACTCTGTCACCCTGAATTAAGTGCCATGGCACCATCAGAGTTCACAGTAGCTTCAAACTCTTGTGCTCAATGATCCTCTTGCCTCAGCCTCCAGAGTAGCTGGGACCACAAGCACCTGCCACTATGCCTGGCTAATTTTTCTATTTTTACTATAGACAGGAGTCTTGCTATTGCTTAGACTGGTCTCAAACTCCTGAGCTCAAGCCATCCACCCGCCAAGGCCTCCCCGTGTCGTGGAATTACAGGTGTGAGCCTCTGTGCCCAGCCAGGATTAACATCTAAATTGGTGGATTCTGAGTAAGGCACATGACCCTCTGCAATAGGGTGGGCCTTGACCACTCAGTCAAAGGCCTGCACAGAACAAAGACCGACTGACCCCCCCCTAAGCAAGAGGAAATGCCATAGCAGACTATCATTGGACTCACCTACACCTCCTCCTTTTCTTTGTCACAGTTAGACAGGATTCAAGGTAGAAAGCCTTAAGTCAATGGTTCTCAACCTTCCTAATGCTGCAATATATTTTCGTTGTTAAAAAGGGGTTACAACCCACAGGTTGAGAACCGCTGCCTAAAGTCCTCTCAAACTCTCCTTGCCCTCAATCTCCACCTGCACACAATCACCAAATGCTCATTTACCTACACTAAATACCTGTCCTTTCCTCGTGAGCTCTGCCATCCCATGAGCCCTGCTCTGGCTTGTGAGTATTTTATCTAGAGCTGACTCTTCTAAGACCTCCTCTTTCCCCATTCCTTCTTCAACTCTATACTCCAGATAGGTTAATCTTGAAAAAATACAAATATGACAATACTCAGCTGAATAAAACATTTCATAATCCCCAATCCCTTACAGAACAAGGAGTAAGCTTTTTACAACCTCAATCCTACCTATTTATGAAGACAGCTAACATTCCTTGAGAAATGACTATGCTTCAATCCTATTCTTTAGCATGAAATCTTCTATCCAACAAAATCACACTGCTCTCGCTAATCACCAGGGTGTTTTTCCCCATGCACCGTGCTAGTCCCATTGTCCAGAATGTCCTCTCCCTCCCAGCTATCCTTCCCTGGGGGAGTTTTCTCTAAGCCTTTTCAAATACTTTGTGGATCTGACTAAAATGAAAATGTAGATTGTCGGGTACCAGTCATGAAAACTAACCAGTGGGTTTGAGTGTAGGAACCTCACATTACACTTTTAACTTGCTGCCCTCAAAGTTTTTGACTGATTCAAGTCTTACAACTCATTAGCACAGGGATCACCCTTGAGATCCTGTAAATCCCTTTGCACATCTCTGCCACCAGACATCTACCTGCTATATACACATTATTACTTCTCCGGCTGTTCCCCTCACTACACTGGAAGCATCTTGAAGACAGTGTTTGCTCTTCTGTGTATCCCTAGTGATTAGCACGTTACCCCAAATTAGCACAGTTTCTGTTTCATAAATATTTCATGGTGAGCAACAGGTAACCAAAAATAATAGATGGATGAATGGGTGATGGTAGAGAGGAAAGCAGTTAGCGCCTTCTTCGGCATTGGCTATGAAACTGTCAGAGTGTGATTACCTGTGGATCAGAGCTCGATAAGCAGTAAAATACGGGATTCCAATGGCAGCTCCTTGTCTGAAGTCCAGTTTTTCAGGCAGTTTGTAGACAGTTTGATCTGCAGCAAGTGCATACTCTGCGTAGCCCCCCGAAATCGTGCTGGTTGTGAAAACTCTGTCACCTTTCTAGGAGAACAGATAGATTAATAAATCAGGGCTTCAAAATCATGGCAACATACGTACAATTCTTTGTAACGCAAGCCTTATAACAAGAAGTAAGTACAGATAAACAGCTTTCTGCATCGTAGGGTCTCATAAAAATGACTTTAAAATACTGAACATTTTTATGTTTTATTAATGGGCAGCAATGAGAAGAAAAATGAAAGAAAACAGGAAAAAATAAAAGGAGAAAAGCACTCAAATGGCATAATAAATGCTGATAACCTACCTTTGATTGCTACAGTGCCAGCCACTGCAGTGTCTTTAGACTGTTATCAAATTTGACCTTCACGGTAGCCTATGAGAGGGGCACTTTTATTATCACCATTTTAGATTATTGCACTCCACAGATGTGGAAAATCAGGGACAAAGAAGTTCAGTGATTTCCCTGGATCAAGTAATTAGTAAACAGCAGTCAATACAAACTATTCTCTTTTGCTCAAAATATTAGGAAGAAGAAACAGATAAAATGTTTCTTCCACTTGCCAAACCCTTGCTGTGGACCCTTCCTGCGGGTTTTCCTCACCTCTGCAGAGCCATCATTTCTCATGCATACACCCATAAGCAAGAAACCACTCCAGGATCCTGACAGCAGGAGGAGGGAAGACAGCCTTCTTCACTGGTTGTAGCACCAGAAACGCAGCAAACTCTCACCAAACATTCATCTAATATGTGATTTGCATGCAATGGGAAATCAGAGTGCCCAATGCCGCTGCCTGCCCTAACTCCTCATTCTTGAAAACAAGTGAATATTCCCTAGAATAGGCAAAATATTAAGGCAATGACTGTTCAGTATACTTCAATTAGTTCTATAATAAGGAAAACTCAAAATGTACAGGGGGATAGACAAAAAATTTGCAAAAGACACCCAAGAGTCCAAGACAAGCACCACCCCTTCATGGGTGCCTACAGATGGTCGCATACAACTAGTTAAGGTTAATCTTAATTTTACAACCTAAAAACATGTTGAATTGATTTCAATATACCTTAAACATTTGAGTTATAGAATGAAGATTAATAGCAAGGCACTGTCCTTAACCTCAAGCGTGCTAAACTAGAGGGGGAGAGAAAAGGATAGAAATTATTATAAAGTAAAACAGACATGATGAGCTACCAAAGATAGGTGCAAGAAAAAGAAAGGAATTGTCTAAGTTGGGGAAATTTTTTTTTTTTTAGAGACGGAGTCTCAACCACGTAGCCCTTGGTAGAGTACCATGGTGTCACAGCTCACAGCAACCTCAAACTCTTGGGCTTAAGCAATTCTCTTGCCTCAGCCACCCAGAGAGCTGGGACTACAGGTACCCAACACAATGCCCGGCTATTTTTTTTTTTTTTTTTTTTTTGTGTAGTTGACTTGTTGTTTGGCAAGCCTGGGCCAGGTTTGAACCCATCAGCCCTGGTGTACATGGCTGGTGCCCTACCCGCTGAGCTACAGGTGCTAAGCCTAAGTTGGGGAAATTAAGAATAGCTTCAGGCTCGGCGCCAGTGCTGCACACTGGTGTGCCCTGAGACCCACAGCTTGTCAGAAAATTCTAAGGCATCCCATGTCCTCACGGAGGGCACGAAGGTAGTGCAGAGCTCAGGTACAGAACACAAAGAGCAGAAGTCCACACAGGGACAGAGCCCCAGCAAGACCGACCCCGGAGGACACCCAGAGAAAAAGAGGCCTGAAAACGGAAGCCCGGAGAGGAAGCAGAGAGGAGGCCGGGAGAAACTGATGCCAGGAAAGCTGAAGTTTCGTTTTTTTGTGTTTTGTTTTTTCAAGAAAAAGTTAAGTGGCTGAGAGTGTCAAATGTCACAAAGAAGTCAAGAAAGATAATGACATAAAAAGGCCCATTAACTCCAGCAATATAGAGGCCATTAGTGACATTAGCAAGAATCGTTTCAGTGGAGAGACTGGGGGCAGAAGCCAGGTTGCCACCGGCTAGGGAGGAGAAAGCTGGAGGAATGTCCCCGTCTTCCTGCACAGGGGCAAATTAATCTTCTCTGTCTCATCCCAATTTTGGTAAATGTGCTGGCAAAGTTGAGCAGGTCAAGGAATTATGAGGAGCGATGCTAGGACATGAGTGGGCTATGAATATACTCTGTGTTGCACATCTCTTGGCCTAGAGATCACAAGGCTGGATCAGAACACTTTCCTTGACCTTGGTCTCAATCAGAGCTGCAGAACTGTAAGAGACCTTGCATTTTTTCATATTTTACTTATACTTCAAAATAATTAATTTTTCCTTGGTTTTATGAAGCCAAATTTACAAAAGGAATTAAAAATTATGTTGGCGTATATGTTATCAAGAGTTAGGAAGTAGTGCAATTTCCTTGTTTGGTCTCTTTCCTTATACAGTTGTATTAAATTAAAAAGATCACAATTTATTCTGTGGGGATGTGAAGGCACAGAAATTAGCCTTATCTATTCCCTCAATGCAAACAAATAAGGCTTCTGAAAAAGACCAATTTCTTTTTTGACTAGAGGAGTCCCCCAAGTGGCAGGAATTGTGCAGCAAGTCCTTTTAAAGCTTTAAATAGAGACATTTTAAAGCTGCGTTCACATAATAAAAGAAAAAGTTAATATTATTAATGGAAATAATTAAAGATGTAATACCTTGAAAGCAGACACTTTATCTCCAACAGCTTCTATTACCCCAGCCACGTCTGAGCCAGGTGTGTAAGGCAAAAGTGGTTTTCTACTGTAAGTTCCAGAGCGAATGTATGTCTCCACGGGGTTGACACCACAGGCGTGGACCTTGATTAGAACCTGTGATGACAACACATTTTGCTTCACACAGAGCATTTGGGTATTCATTTAGGATTATGCCACCACTGTGCTGATTATGGGAGCTATGGAAAATGGGGTAAAAACAAAGTCCTTGCTGTCAACAAGTCCACATTCTAGTTTTGCAAACCCACATATAAGTAAATAAGACAGAATGCCTTATGTGCTGTATTAAAAAAACATTCTGGGAAAACAGTGGAAGAATGATTTTAAGTCATGTGCGGCAGAGCCCTCTCTGTGTTCATCAAACCCATCTCCTCCTCCTCCTGGGTACGTGGGGAGAGCAGTACCTCCTGGCCTCCTTCACATGACCACGAGGAGCCCAGTATGAGTTCTAGACACTGGGATGTCAGCAAAAGTGATGACAGCCACCCGCAGGTGGGGCCCATAGAAACCTTCCCAGGCAATTGCACTGTGCTCATCCTCTTCCATGGAGACCTCAGAAGATGGGGGTCGAAGGTGGGAGAGCCACATGACGACAGAAGCGTGGGTCCCTAAGTCACTGCTGGAGGACAGCTACCTATCAACATTTCAGAATTTTTAAATTTAGTGAATAAGAAATAATTTATTGGGCAGTGCCTGTGGCTCAGTGGGTAGGGTGCCAGCCCCATATACCAAGGGTGGCGGGTACAAACCCGGCCCCTGCCAAACTGCAACAAAAAAAATCCAGGCATTATGGGCACCTGTAGTCTCAGCTACTCTGGAGGCTGAGGCAAGAGAATCACCTAAGCCCAAGAGCTGGAGGCCACAGCACTTTACCAAGGGCGACAAAGTGAGACTCTGTCTCTAAAAAAAAAAAAAGAGAGAGAGAGAAAAGAAATAATTTATTTTCTGTTGTTGAACCATTATTATTTTGATGAGATTACAGACTATCACAGGGACAATGTTACCTTAATTAACACAGAATGATTACTTCCGGGTACCCACGTAAGAATAAGAGAAGGCCTTTGAGCTGGGCCTTCAAAGTTGAGAAATAATTCTTTAGGAATAGAGAAAAGGGATATTTTAGGTAAAATAAACCGTATGTGCAAAGACAGAGGAATGAAAGGGCCTCTTGGGGAAAAGGTGGGGAAAAGGTGAATGAAGTTTGATGCGGTTACAGAATTCAATCCCTATATGGAGAGACAGTGATAACACATAAATCTGTAAAGACAGGTTAGAGCCAAAGTGCAAAAACTCTCATAAGGCTTGCTAAGGAAATGAGACTTGGGAGTCATAGAAGGTGCAGTATAAAAAGGCATAATTTTAAATCTAAAGTATATCATTAAAGTCGTGGGAGATGATTACACTCTACACTTAAATTCTCACATATAAAAAAGTATAAATGTAGAAGAAATTTGTTTTCCCACCACACACAAAATAATGATCATGACAGTTTATACTGGAAGAACTTATTAAAAACTACTTATAACTCCATTCATAAAAATTCATTGTAGTATACAAAGGGTTCTCTACTTCAGAAATTTTTCTTAAAACCAGAAGTTACGCTTTTCATATGTCTGTTTCACTAACGATCAGCTGTATTTGTCAGAATTCATACAATAGTGTAAATTTTGTCCTAATTCAATGCTTTTAAAAACCACTCACAGTCTGTTTCTTTTGAACATTGACTTGATGTGTGAAAGACTCACTTTCAGTGTAATTACTGCCTGAGAAAAGTAATTATTTCCACCTGAAAGTCTTTTGGACTCGGTACTGCAACATCCGAGTGGAGTTTCAGCACTTCTGGTCCACCGAATTCAAAAACTCTAATAGCTCTCATCAACTTCTGACCAGTCGTCATGGTGATCTAGATACCAAGGGGAAAAAAAAAAAAAATTAATGTATTGTCATAGTATCTGGGCTACCACGGTGTTACTTCCCTTGGAGGGAAGAGATCAAACAATTTTTCAAACAATTTAAATCACGAGCTTACCACTGATCTCATTTCATGTTTAAGGACCTTTCATCACAAAAATCCTTCAGCTGCAAAGCAAAATACTTCACCCTACCTCCTGTAGGGATTCAATGCCTTGGACAAGGGAATCAAACAGGAAAACAAAAACATCTGGACAGACATAGCATGATACCACACCTCAGGTTGTCTTCTGTGCGAGCTTGGGTTAGAATATCTTGGGAAAGTGAGGAGCTAATTTCTATTAACATTAGAAGGAAAGCCCTTTTTTTGCTTGATTATGAAATAGTCCAAACATAGAAATATAAACACATTTATCTACTATACAGTTTTAATAAATCTTAATAGTTTAAATACCTAATACTTTATAGGTATAATTGAAACGTCCTGTACCCATCCCCAAAACCATTTCTGCCTGTAACTGTAACTGCAGTGATTACTGTCCCTGAGCATGTCACGCCAATGCTAAGTCTGTGCACATGTCTAAACAGCATGCACTATTGTTTTGCCTGCCTTCGAACTTTATTTACGTTGAATCACACTGTACTTAATTCTCCAATTTGCTTTTTCTTTCAGTATTAAGGTTTTGAGGTTTATTGTAGTTTCTTCATTTTAATAAAAGGGGAAAAATATTAAAAACTAAGAAAAAAATCATTTTATCATAAGGACATTTACACTAGACTGTTTATTGCAGCTCCATTTACAATCGCCAAACTGTGGAAACAACCTAAACGCCCACCAACCCAGGAGTGGATTAACAAGCTGTGGTATATGTATACCATGGAATACTATTCAGCCACTAAAAAGATGGAGACTTTACATCTTTTGTATTAACCTGGAGTTGAAATACATTCTTCTTAGTAAGGCATCACAAGAATGGAAAAGCAAGAATCCAATGTGCTCAATTCTTACATGAGGACAAATGATGACCTAGTACATGATGGGAGTGTAAGAATGGGGGAGCAAAGAGAGGGAAGGAGGGAGGGGACTGGGGGGGTCATAAGTGTGCCACATACCTCTTGGAGGCAGGATATAATTATAAGAGGGACTTTACCTAACCAATGCCATCAGTGTAACCTGGTTCTCTGTATCATCAATGAATCACCAACAATAAAAAAATAAACAAATATCAGGTCGAGGTCCAATATCACCGACTCATTAACCAAGAATCTAACTATTATTCTTCACTGCCCTCCATAGCACCAATGACGGGTAAGACTCCCAAAGCGGGGACAACCTAACACAGGATATGGAGAGGCTGCATGTGGATTACATTCATAGTACCCAAAGACGGGTAAGGTCGCTCTGCGTTCAGTCAACCTAAGACAGGGACCAAACCATTGATGTTTGTATCCCCATGACATGTAAGATTGAAACTGCAAGAGCAGGCAACCTAAGACAGGGGCTATGTTTTTCCGCCATACAAAAAACAAAAGAGGGAATTGTTGGGCCCTGCCATGTGCCTGAGGCCTAGTGCAACTTCCTGAGCCTAAAAGTAGATCCATCGAGCTACTTCCGCGTAGCAACGACTCAGCAAGGCCCAGCCTGAAACTGCCTCTACCTAGATACAGACAATGTGGTACCATGCCACTGGCCCAACCCTGTCACGCACCTCATCCCCCGCCTTCTTTCCCCACCCCTTCTCCACAATAAAAAAATAAATAAATAAATAAATAAATAAAAATAAATAAAAAAACAAGGCCAGGCCCAGCCGCCTCCCAGTTCCTTGCTCTGCCTCTGCTCCACTGGGCTTAGGCTGCCCCCTCCATAAGCTGTCCTCAGAAAATAACAATAGAAGCAAGTGTCCAGGGAATCACAGCAAACCCTGGGGAGGCAAGGGGACAGGGAGGAAGGAGCGGGGCAGAGGCATTGCTACACACACACCTACACAGTGAGACTGCCGTCTGGCTCCATCTAACGACCTGTGCAAGCCTGCTTCCCTGGCACAGTGACACCAAGAACAGATACAAGATGACCTCTACCCTCAACACCAGCTTCCTGAAGGCACAGGCTGCTCCGGCTCCTGATGTTCCTTGCTGCCCTGGAGGCCAGTTCAGCCACCCCACAAGCTGGAGGGTGGATTGCTTGAGCTCACAAGTTCAAGACTAGCCTGAGCAAAAAAGCGGGACCCGGTCTCTACACCTGAGCCTCTCTGCCTCCTCCATGTATGATCAGCTCAAGATCGTCAAAGAAGAATAAGCTGGAAAAGAATACCCAGCTACCTCAGACCATCCACCACTGACCTCCTAACTCCATGGGGTGACACTGGACCCTCAGCCCACTTCTGCCTCTTTTTAGCAAGTGTCTTTGATGAGCAGCCTCCATGGTCCCTAAGAGCTGAAAATGATCCATGATATTCCTTCCTAGCCCCAAGTCCAAGGCCAAATGAGAAACCAAGGGACATGGGGGCATTCTGGACCTGCTAGCCAATAAGAGAACAAATTTGTGAGCCCCACTAGGCAGTCAGGGCAAGAGCCAAGGTCTAGCTCTCCTGGTCCACTCCTTCAGGAGTCCACGGTGCTTGTCCAGAACTCAGATTTAGGCACTTGGCCATCTGCCTGGCTGCTGTCCATTGAGCCCCAAGGAGCCAGGGCCCCTGTTTGATGTCCCCTGTGTCTCCCCTAGCATCTGTACACTTCATAATATGCACTAAATAAAGGCGCGCTTTTATTCTCACAAAGTGCTCATTTTTCTCTCTGTACCTTCTTCTGAAGTTTTATCCCACAAGTCCCATAAGTACAATTTTTGTTTACCAATTTGACAAGACTCAAGAAACCTTCTTTCTCCACCATCACACAATAATATTGTTGTGGTTGTTTCTTTGAGAAGCAGATGGAGGCCAGGCACAGAGGCTCACGCCTGTAATCCTAGGACTCTGGGAGGCCAAGGAGGGTGGACTGCTTGAGCTCACAAGTTCAAGACCAGCCTGAGCAAAAAAGCGAGATCCAGTCTCTACTAAAAATAGAAAAACTGAGGCATGAGGATCAGTTTAGCCCAAGTTGGAGGTTGTTGTGAGCTATGTCACCAAGGCACTTTACCCAGGGTGACAGCTTGAAACTCTGTCTCAAAAAAAAGAGAGAGAGAGAGAGAGAGAGAAAGAGAAGCAGATGGAGTTTATCAAGATGGCTGGCCATTCCATTTAACTCTCTCCAGCATGATTTTTCTTCTCAGATGTAACTGAAACTTACTTAAGGAAATTACCCAAGGCCCATGGCCTAAGGAAAAAAAAATAGGCTAAAATGAAAGTAGAATGTAGGTGAAAAACAATATATTTTAAAATACAGGGGGCAGCTCCTGTGGCTCAGTGGGTAGGGTGCCAGCCCCATATACCAAGGGTGGTGAGTTCAAACTCAGCCCCAGCCAAACTGCAACAAAAAAATAGCCGGGTTTTGTGGAGGGCACCTGTAGTCCCAGCTACTTGGGAGGCTGAGGCAAGAGAATCACCTAAGTCCAAGAGCTGGAGGTTGCTGTGAGCTGTGACGCCTTGGCACTCTAACCAGGGCAATAAAATGAGACTTGTCTCTAAAAAAAATGAATTAATTAATTAAATAAAATACAGGGAGCATTGGGAGGTAGTAAGAATATTTTGTTTGCTTTATAACTAGGAAAAAAGAAAAGAAAAGTATAGCTTACTATGAGAGTATCTCTGTTTGAATTCTCCTATTCTGGTCAGCTTGAATTTATCATTAGATTGTTTTGATCCCAAAATTGTTTCAAAGTAGGTGACAGCTGATAAGATGAAGCTAACAAAACCATTACATGAAACTGCTGATGCCTTCCTAAGTTTGGAATAACACAGTAAGACAGAGCTCATAAAAACCACTTGTCACCGGAAGCACGGTAGCCAACTGTAGAAGATAACATGGCTACACATGTCTGCCTATCTGGGGGAAGATCAAGACTTGAGGCTGCAGCTGAAGGACAAGGTTGTATTGTTATAGAACATTTCTTAATGTACAGCATTCACTGCCCTTAACAATAGTTAAAATGTGCCGAAGAACAAAATCCTTGCCCGAGGGCATTTGTGATCTAGAGGCACAGATGGAAAGAGCCAAGGAAAACCCCAGGAAAGGTGTGGACGCCAGTGGAAGTGCAAAGCTAGGTAGGTTTCTGAACCTGCCATGGCCGTCAGCCAGATGGACTCCGGGAGCACGAGGGGCCTTCAGGGTTTACTGTCTCTCTGGCTTGAAACCTACAAAGACTCACTTTGATGGAAGCTTTTGTGGGCCAGATGTCTGGTGACCCGCCAAGATAGCCGCAATTAGGAAAGAAAGGAGAGAGCAGCAAAATCTCACATTCCCTCACTTCCTAGGTGGACTAGCCTAAAGGACGTTATGGGTGGGTGAGTTGGAAGGCCTTTTATTGGGCAATTTGCCTTTCACCATCTATTGCTGGATGGCCATGTCCTCCAGATGCGTTTTAAAAAGAAAGATAATCTTTATCATATTGTATAGCTAAATGTATAATGAAGGAAAAAACTGATTGAATAAGCTTTGAAGAGCACCTGAAGGTTCCCAAGAGAGCCAAGGTGGGCTGGGAAGAGCAAGCATGTCTGTCTGGAGGGAACCGGGGAGCTGAGGTGAAGTCTCAGCTCCATTCGCGTGCCCCAAATGACCTGGGAGAAGACCTACCCTCTCTGAATTTCAGCCTCTTATAAAAGGAGATAAGAACCCCACTGGGTTTCTACGAAGATTAAATACACTAATGTGTATAAATGGGCTGCTCCAGACTCTAACATACAGCAAGTGCTCTGTAAATGGTAGCTTTTTAAAAGGTCACTCTTACCCAACATAGGGAAGATCAAGACCTGAGGTTGCAGTCCCTGAGAGGGCAGAGGGATAGTCCAGACCCTGACAGGCTGATCAGGGTGGGGAGGAGGGAGGAGGTCTGCAGAGCACCCACCTTGGAAGGCTGCCCCAAGCCTGGCTATAGGCTGTACACAAACCCTATTACCTTTCTACACTGCAGTGTCCTACTGAGGGAAGGGCTAGGCAGGAGGCACAGAGTCATAAGACGCTGGCTGGTTCTAATATCCTGACTCCGCTGTGTGTCTCCACCCCCACCTACTCACAGTCAAGAGTCAGAACCCAGCCTGGAAGGAGCAGGGACAGGGTGCTCTGCAGGGATGCCGAGGAAGAGGCTGCCGAGGAAGAGGCTGCCCGAATGGGCAGGGGCTCCTCCCTTCCCTCTAGGTAGGGCCCAGACAAGGGGCCTGAGAATGGGACATTGCCTTGCAACCCACCTTCCTGCCAGCCTCCCCAGGAGGACCCAGGCCCAACACCTACAACATCAAAGCAAAGCACCTGGAAAGGAGTGAACCGATGAGGCATGACCTTGGCAGCAAGGGCCGAGATCACCCGTGCTCTCTTTAGGGTTGTGGTGAGAGTACCCAGTAGGCTGTAGAAAGGGACTCAACAAGCCTTCCAGCACATGAAGAGGCTGCTATGCCCTGGCGTGAGTAATAGCAGTGCAATGCTCTCGTTTGTTCTTTACAAAAGGTCTACCTGCTCACACAGGCTTCCACTTACTAAGACAAAGAGAAAAATGAAGCCATTATCTGCATTCCGTGAAGCACCATATGGTTACACACGGGCCTTCAGCCAAGGGAGGGTTCTAACCAAGCCTCTGTAGCAATTCAAGAGCAAAACAAACCAGTTACACTGTCCTGGATTAGCGTCAGGAAAGAAGGGCCAGGAACTAAAAAAGAACCAGGAATAGAAAAATCTCTTTAGCTTCATTTTTTTTAATTTCAGGGCTACCTTGAACATCTCAAAAACCACCCTGGAATCAGTCAGATTTGACTCTCTCAACAGCTTATGGTGTCCAATCTGTATATTTTGAAAAACTGAGTATGACAATTTCATCCTTTGTGAGAAACATATCCTAATATTATATAATTACCATATACGGCTTTGGATAAATAAGCAGATAGATGGAAACACGCACAAAGCAAAGAATCCTGCTTTATTTATTCAAAATTGAAAGCTTTTAAGGGATAAAGAACAAATGGCAAAAAAAAAAAAAAAAAACTTACAAAGGGACATGTGAAATTTACTATGTGTATAATATAAATGTCTTAACACTATAACTAAGAAAATGCTGCGAAGGCTATGTTAACCAGTTTGATGAAAATATTTCAAATTGTATACAAAACCAGTACATTGTACCCTATGATTGCATTAATGTACACAGCTATGATTTAATTTAAAAAAAAAAAAAAAAAAAAAAAAGACATAGCCAGGTATAGTGAGGGCGTCTATAGCCCCAGCTACTCAGGAGGCTCAGGCAAGAGGATCACTTAAGCCCAGGAGTTTAAGGTTGCTGTGAGCTATAATGTCATGTATCATGTGGTTGAGATTCTGTCTCAAAAAACAAACAAATAAATAAATAAATATGCTTTTTTAATGTCATTTAATCCTCCAACAGACAGCAACTTGTCCAAGACCCCACAGCTAGAAAAGGGCAGAACAGAAAGGAGAGCCCAGTCCACATCCAGAGCTCCTGGCAGGGCAGCCAAGTTCATCACCTGACAATGACATCAGTGAGGAAGATGGTGATGGGAGGGGAAGGGGCGTGGACTGCTCACTTCCCTTTCCCAAAGCCTTTGTGCAGAAGGCAGAAAGGGTGCCAGGGTAGGGATGGTGACCCACCTCCTCATGAGATAGCACCCTAATAATAAGGACAAGTGGAAAACCAGAAAGACATACCCCCTAACAAGTTACCAGCCCCCGGCACACAGAACATTACTCTGGTAATGAAATAAAAACAATCAGGATTTTTCCAGTTTTTTTTTACACTGTACAACAGATAATGGGAACTACACAAAATCATTTTTAACTGTTAATCTTCACTGGGATTTTAGTTTGACACTGCTACTTATGCACAAATTCACATTCCCTCCAAATCTCAACTGTATTGAAAAACCATTTTCTGGAATACTTCCAGGGGCAGTTTGCATGGAAAAATAGCACAGTCCTACAGCCTGCAAGTCACAGGGAGGAAGAACCTTATTTTCCCACTTGGCATTCACTATGGCAGTATTTTTCAAGCTCTCAACCCATGCTTCCTTTGGGTGAATATAAAAAAACTCATGTTCTTTCTTTTATTTTTTTTTTCTTGAAGTTTCAAAATTAAGTATGTTAATGAAAAATACCAAAGCAAGGATACTTCATTTTATTTATTTATTTGGAGCCAGAGTCTTACCATGTCGCCCTCGGTGTAGCGACACAGCTCACAGCAACCTAAAACTCTTGGGCTTAAGCGATTCTCTTGCCTCAGCCTCCCAAGTAGCTGGGACTACAGGTGCCTGCCACAACACCTGGCTGTGGTTTTGTTGCAGTTGTTTAGCTGGCTCAGGCCGGGTTTGAACTCGACCCCCTAGGTGTATGTGGCTGGCACCCTAACCACTGTGCTAGGGGTGCCAGCAATAATACTTTAAAAGAAAAATGTTAGGCAGCGACGGCCCCATATACTGAGGGTGGTGGGTTCCAATCCGGCCCCAGCCAAACTGCAACAAAAAATAGCTGGGCTTCGTGGCAGCCACCTGTAGTCCCAGCTACTCAGGAGGCTGAGGCAGGAGAATCGCCTAAGCTCAGGAGTTGAAGGTTGCTGTGAGCTGTGATGCCATAGCACTCTAACGAGGGCAATAAAGTGAGACTCTCTCTCTTAAAAAAAAAAAAAAGAAAAAGAAAAATGTTTATAGTAACCTTGACCTACCCATAATTTGTCTTCTCACATTTTTTTTTAATGTTGAGGATGCTTGTTCACTAAAAGTAAGATGATAGTTACTTCACAACCACAAGTGTTCGCAAGTGGTCTACTGTTTATTTCCGTAGTCAGGACTGAAGAGGAGAAAACGGCCCAGCAAATGTATGTAAATGGAAGAAACAATGCCTGGAAAAGCATGGCTGCTTGTTTTAAGATAAGTAAGCAATCACCACAGTGACCTGAAAAGTAAATCTGACACCTGAATCAAATTCCTTTCCCAAACTTCCCTGGGAGTTCTCATTTCAATAAGATCAGTAAGAAGAGGTGTCTCTGCACAACCTCACAAATAAAACTGTCCCAGGATGGCCTCCCAGAGTGCTGGGATTACAGGCATGAGCCACCACTAGCTGAATATAAAGAACCACTGCAGAGGCACCCTCGGGCTTCCTGACATCTGAAGTTAAGGCAGGAAACACCCCAGCGCTCCAAAACAGAGGGGCACCTGGCTCCAGAGAAGGCCTGAGGGTGTGTGGCTAATGGTGTTTCTTAGGGACGTGGGTATACAGAGGACGGCAAACAGAAAAGCACAGAAGTGACACTCAGCATTTCCCTCCCTTACAGTTGACTTTCAGCTGATGCTCCCCTTTCTAATCCCCTCCTAGCCCCATCCTTCACCTTCAGTGGCCCCAGACTTCTCATTATGACACCAATCAAGTCCCCTCCCTGCTCAAGAGCCCCCAGAGGCCCTTGCTCACCTTCCATCATCTTACCACCCCAACCAATTTCCAAACAGGTCATGCCCTCTCCAACTCTGGGACCTCCCCAGCCTGTAACCTGGCTCAGGCTTCCCCCATCCCAGGGAAAGCCCTCCTTCTCTACAGAAGCTCCCAGACCACCCCCACCCCATCCACACAAGGCCAAGATCAAGCTCCATCCCAAGGAAACCTCCCCTTCCTGTTCACAAGGCAGAAGGAACAACAAAAAGTCCTCAAAGCATTTAGCTCTATCTCAGTTTGCATCAGAATCCCTCCAAAAGTCTGTATGCCTCATCAGCCTTCCTGTTCTCAGGAGTGACAGAGACTTAACACCAGTAAGTGCTCAGTAAACATTAAGATTTAATTTAATGTGACTTGCTCAAAATATACAGCACAATTTTTAATCATTAGTATCCTGTACATATATCCGCATATATCTATACCCTTTGAGGATCCTGGAAATCTAAAGTGCAGACTCCTTTTTCTGTATGCCCGGAGTAGGTTATTTCCAACAATGGACTTGAATATCCTATGTTGGTTATTACCAAGCAGTGGATTTGAAGATGCCAAATCAGAATGACTTTTCCTTTGAGTTGTTTAATTCCCTGCTTTGTGTTAAATTCAATAATCAATGTCCAACCCTCTCCTGAAATTTTACAGTTGGTGAGAATCATATGTTTTTGGAATTGTATGCACAAGATACTTATAACTTCAACACAGAGTAGACTTGCCTCAACCACCAACAGCAGCACCACCAGAAAAGGTACCTATGCCTCCCTACCCTGTGGTCAGGGGGGCATAAGTCAAAAATAATAAAATTTGAACAGGTGTTTGGCTATTGGTTATTTCAGAGGAGTATCTGGTGACTGATGAGTTGAATTCAAGTTCAGTAAGTGGGAATGCAATGCCTCCTGCAAGCTCATCTGCGTGTTTCACACCCATGACATAGTTAGCTACAATCACAGAACAACATAAAAGGAAATGATGTACAGACTGGGCAACCAGCTGAAAGGGACACTCAAAGACAGCAACCAACTCTAGTTTTTGTGTACAAATTAGATTCGGAGTTATTTCTGTAAGATACTTTGCAGAGCAGAGCAGTTCCAGCCAGGCTTCCCAGCATCCCCTTTAAATACCTGCTCCCAACCCCTGCATTTGAATTTGTCAGGGGGTATTGTGCCTCAGAATAAAAGATTGTCAGCCAGTCATCAGCAGCCCCCACACTTTCGAATTTCAAAGCCCAATAAAAGATTTGGCAACAAAAACATGAGGAAGGCTGACATTGAGCTTCCATCAGAGAATCTGGATAGTAGGTAAACTCTTTGAAACAATTCAGCACAGCTACCATCACTACTGAAGCAAACCTGGAATTCCAGGGGAGATTCTGAACCCCCAAGGCAGTTCAAAAGACAGTCACCACTCGGATCACAGCAGGTGTCACCCTGCTCTTTCATCTGATGCCTCCCCAGTAAGAGAGAGTCCCAGAGCTTCCTCTGACTTGGTCAATGCTAGGCTGAGGGTGAGGACTTAGCCATTCACCTGCCTGTCAGCTGAGAAAGCTCAGGCACCAACCAAGGTTCAATTTGGAGCCTTTAAAAACTGCCAAAATATTTCTCCTTGGTTAATATGACAGATCACTAATTCCAATGAGCATATAAATTTTTCTGCAATAAAAAATATATCAACATATTAAAATATTCACAAATGAAATTATGTTGATACATCCAGGATTTCAAAATAGCAATGGTAGAGGAGGGTAGGGTATAAATCAAGTAAGAATGGTCATGCTGGCTCCTCACCTATAGCTCAAGCAGCTAAGGCGCCAGCCACATACACCAGAGCTGGCGGGTTCCAATACAGCCCAGGCCTGCGAAACAACAATGACAAATACAACCCAGAAAAATAGTCTGCCATTGTGGCGGGCACCTGTAGTCCCAGCTACTTAGGACGATGAGGCAAGAGAATCATTTAAGCCCAGGAGTTGCAGGTTGCTATGAGCCGTGACACCATGGCACTCTACCCAGGGCAACAGCTTGAGGCTCTGTCTCAAAAAAAAAAAAAAAGAATGGCCATGTCATTGGTACATTTCAAAGTGGGACAACTCGTAATGGAAGTTCAATATTATATTTTGAATTATACTACTTTTGTATATGTTCAAAGTTTTCCAAAGTAAAAAGTAAGTATGAAATGAAGTTTCAAACAGAACTTTGTATTAAAATGCTGCAGAACACCTACATTGTGCATAAAAATGACCACAAGTGACCCTCCGCCCGAATGTGTTCCAGTCCCACAGTAAGTAGCCAGCCAGGTCTCAGGCAGCGATCTTGCCCCTTTTTACTAAGGCAGCTTAACTACAGGGACTTGATTGAGGCTTTTGCTAAAGTTCAAAAATGAGAGAACATTAAGCCATCTTTTGAAATTGAGCACTGGGTACAAAACACATAAAATGCCAGTTTTCCTCGCTTTTTATATATTCAATTCAAAGGAAGCTTTGAAAAATCTCTGGTATGCAAAAATAGACAAAACGCAACAAAATTTAAAACGCTGTAAGTTTGTCATACCCATAGTGGGAGCAGGTAAGAGCGGGTCATTGGGAGCAAGGCAGCGTAGCAACAGAGGAAAACGAATAAGGGCGGCTTTACAGTCTTCCAACGTTTGAACTTTTGACCTCCCACAATGTCACGAAAGAATTTCTAAACCGTGGAACTAGGAAGGATCCTTTCTTCCTTGCAGCCGTTTCATAAGCGTTACCATTTACCAGGCACGCCTGCACCCGCCGTGCCTGGTAAATGGTAAAGTGCAAAACTAAAAAGTATATTCTAAAAGTGATGCAAACTGGATTAAGAAAAAAATAAGCAGTGTGATAAAACACTGCGGATGGATGTGGCGTCAGAACTAAGTGAGCGGCGCACAGCACCTCTCCCGAGTCTCTATCCCCCGTTCAGTATTTTCTACCCTTTGTGGAAGATCAGACTTTTTCCTCTGGCCTCTGTTCCCTTTCTTTTCCGCAATCACGCAAAACCTGAAAGGGGTACTGGTGGCAAGACACTTAAGACGAAACCTGCAGCTCTGTCTAGTTCCGAAATGCGAGCGCTTACTCCCACCCCCAGCCCCCAGCCCGCACCGCCGCCATCCGACGCGTCCCCGAGATCGCCTGCCCGGGCAGGGGCGTCCCGACCGCGCTGTCACCTCCACCTCCCGCCGCCCGGTCCAAAGCCAGAGCCCCCGTGTTACCTGCTGCCGCCGCCTGGATTCCGCCCGTCCTCCTCCCTCGCCCGGCGGCGCGGAGAAGGGGAGCCCCGACGCCAGCAGCTGCCGCGCCCCCAGCAGGGCTCCCGCAGCGCACCTGGCCAGCCCGGGCACCGCCCCGCCGGGGCGCGCCGCCAGGGAGGCTCCCGCGGGCCGCCTGAGAGGCGCGAGCGGCAGGTCCGAGCCCCTCCCGGAGGTGCCAGGAAGTTCCCCGAAGCAGCGTTCTCGGAGGGCCGCCGGGCCTCCCGGGCGGGGGCGCGGGGCGCGCGGGGGACAGGCGGGGGACAGGGCGGGCGGCGGGCGCACTCACCCAGGCAGCGGATGTGGAAGCCCGAGGGCGGCCGCAGCGCCCGGCGCGTCCAGCCCTCGCGCAGCGCCTCCAGATGCTCCTCCTTGCCCTGGATCAACAGGACCTGCTCGTCGATCCAGCCCAGGAAGAAGGTCTCAGCCACCGCGGCCGTGACCTTCTTGTTCCAGAAGTGCTGCATGTTCTCGGCTTTGAAATCGGCGAAGATCTCGTAGCCGATGTGGTGTCGGGCGAGCTGCTGGGCCCGGGCCGGGGCCGTGGGACGGGCTGCCCCCGGCCTCTCCACCGCCGGCCCCTCGGCCGGGCCCAGGACGATGGCCAGAGAGTGAGGCGCGATCTGCAGAAACTTCTCCATCTTTCTAGGCGCCCGCCGCGCGGACCCCGCTCACCGTGGCCGCCGCCTCCCGCCGCTCCCGGGAACAGCCGCTGGAACGTGGCTGCGTGACAAACGGGGAGGGTTAGTGTCCCCCCAGGGCCAGGGCTGACCGCGCACCGTGCCCTGGCCCCGCACCGGCGCTGCCCTCCGGGGGCGGGAGCTCCGCGGGGCCCGCGGCGGCCAGGCTGTGGCGCGGGTTACCTGCAGCTCCGGGCCACCCTCCGAGCGCCGCTCATTTTCCAGCCGCGGCACCCGAGCCTCCTTTGGTGCGGCCGGGGGCGGAGACGTGGGGGAGGCGGCCGAGGGGGCGGGCAGGGCGCGCGGGCTGGGAATCTCCTCGGCCGCTCTCAGCGGAGGAATCCCGGGAGTCGGAGGCGGCAGGTGGCGCGGTGGTGTCGGGGCTCAGGTAGCTGGCCTGGAGGGAGATCCCCAGGCAGGGGCACGCGGCGGCGACACTTAGAGGCACAGATTCCGGAGCTGCGAGAGTTGCTCCTCCCCGCGCTCCACCCCGCCCCCCACCTCCCACCTCCCGCTGGAGCAAGTGTAGTCGCTGACTGGTTAATGAATGTACCCTTGGAAGTGGCTTTTTAAAAAACTTAGTCAACCACAGAAAATTGTCATCATTCCCTCCTCCAAAACTCTTGTGGAATAATACTCCAGCACAGACTGCGGGGCCTGCTTTAGAGGAAAGCTCATAATTCCCACTGTTATCTGCATAACCCTCAGTTCAAGACGGGAACCGAAATTTAGCAGAAAAGATCATTGTTAAGCTTTAAGAAACAAAAAACAACCACTACCTCAAAAGAACTTTGTTAAGGTTGTTTCCATGCAAATTTCTGTTTTGGGTTTTTTTTGGGGGAGGGGGGGTTTGAGACAGGGTCTCACTATCTCACCATTGGTAGAGTGCTGTAGCGTCACAGCTCACAGCAACCTGAAACTCTTGGGTTTAAGCGATTCTCTTGCCTCAGCCTCCCACTTAGCTGGGACTACAGGCACCTGCCACAACGCCCGGCTATGTTTTGGTTATTTTTTATCAAGAGAGACTAGAGGTTATACAGGTTGTCCATAAAACAGTTGACTTTTAAATTGCACATGAACTTTATGGATACCCTGTCTATCAAAAGGAGTGATTGTCATCAGAAGCATTAGGGGTGAATGTGACGTTTATCTACAGCAGTAGTTTTCATGCATCACGGTCACCCAAGACACTTGTTAAAATACAGGTATCTGAGCCCCACTCCCTGAGTTTCTGATTGAGTAGGTCTGGGGGAACCTGATAAATTTTGTTTTTTACTCTCTAACAAATATCCAGATGTTGCAGCAGCAGCTCCTGCTGTTCTTGGACTACACTTTGAAAAACACCAAACTAGAAAAAAATGTAGATGGAGTTAAGATGAGGACCTTACTCCTGTCGAGTGTGTATCATTATCCAACCCCATTAACATCAGCATTGCCATTTCATGTGTGTTCCTAAATGCCATGCTCCACGAAAAAGAAGTGGAGCTCCTTGGAAAAGTGGCAGATCCTAGAGCTGGAGAATAATGAACCTGGAACATTCAGATGTGCCAAAAAAGTAAGAAAGTGCTGGAAGAATTATGGGATTATCAAGAGCAGGGGTCCTCAAACTTTTTAAACAGGGGGCCAAGTTCACTGTCCCTCAGACCGTTGGAGGGCCGGACTATAGTTTAAAAAAAACAAACAAAAAAAAAAACAATGAACAAATTCCTATGCACACTGCACATATCTTATTTTGAAGTAAAAAAACAAAATGGGAACAAATACAATCACACTGCCTCGTGTGGCCCACGGGCTGCAGTTTGAGGATCCCTGATCAAGAGGATATAGGCACCAGGTTTTAGAGACTCCTCCTGACAAAATTTGGGATAATATGACTATCAGAGCAAGAATGTGCAGTCCATACTAATACAAATAATAAACAAAGGAGAAACAAAAGCTCATCTTTACAGCAGAATGCCAGGCAGTGTGCTAAGAACTTCCCATAGGTATGTGATTTTATTCAGAGATACCTATAATAGCAACAATATTTTGGAGGTAAGTGACTCATTCCTACAGTATCCTTCATCCATGGACTCAATTGTTTCTACTCCATGTCAGGTCACAAAAATTTACCCATGGATGTCTTTCCTTCTGGGTCTTTCCCTTTCTTTGCCCCTTGCTCCCCTCCCTCCACCACCTCTTTTCTCTCACCCACTCCCTGCTGCTATGAAGACAAAACAAAAACCAGTGAAGGAAAAATAAATAGGGAAAGAAATAGCCAAAGAGGGAAAACAGCAACCTTAAATATAATTATAACATGTCAAACAGGTGAAGTGACAGAAAGAAGCAGGAAGGACCTGAAACCACCTTACAAACTGATGAAGTGGTGCAAGGTGGGGACTAGAGTAAGGACCCCAGAACTCTGCAGAGGAACAGGCTCAGCTAAAATAATGAGAATAATCAGCCACTGTCCTCTCATCGGCTTAATGATAATCGCTGTTCCTACTATTTGCTTCTTACCCTCCAGTTATGCATAATTCTCCAAACAGAACATCACATATGGCTGGTCCTTGAGATATCATCCAGGTTGCACATTCCAGTGACTGACCCACCCAGACAGCAGCCCACACCAAAGGACTGATGGCTCCACCCTGAAATCAACCAAGTAGCAGACATTGATTGCCTAATCTTTTGTCCACCAAACTGTTTTTATTTCTTTTGAGACAGAGTTTCACTCTGTTGCCCAGTGTAGAGTGCTGTATCATCATAGCTCACAGCAACCTCAAACTTTTGACCTCAAAACATCCTCTCGCCTCAGCTTCCTGAGTAGCTGGGACTACAGGCACCTGCCAAGACACCTGGTTAGTTTTTCTCTTTTTAGTAGAGACTGGGTCTTGCTCTTGCTCAGGCTGGTCTTGAAACATTCTGAGTTCGAGCATTTCACCTGACCTAGGCTCCTAGAGTGCTGGAAGTACTGGCATGAGCCACCATGCCTGGCCTCAAACTATCTCTAAAAATCCCGTTCCTCCAATTCTCGGGGAGGCAGATTTGAGCCAACTCCCTGATTAGCACTTTGTGGAATAAACTCTTTCTGTGCTGTCTCTGGACAGTGGCTTCCTCTTGGGCAGCAGGCCGATGAACCCAGCTAGGAAGCAACAGACCAACATTGAGGGAAGGCCTCAACATCCTGTCTAATAACTGGATGTTGCTGGAAAATTGTGACTGTCATTATATCATCTTCAAGAAGCATTTATATATATTATCATAAATTAAGGAGCAGGCGTTGCTTGGAAAGGAACTATTTCCTACTCTAGGTTCAGTATTCAAGAATTTTATGTTGAACGAAGTAGTGGTAAGATTTCCTGGCCATTTTCCAAGGAAACATTCATCAGATAAGTCATTCTTACAAAACTGAGATGTCTTACACCTATAATCCTAGCACCTTGGAAGGCTCTGGAATGGGAAGTTCTAGTAGAGGGTTTAACATTGCACTTTATCCTGCTCTGTATTTTTCTTATGTGTTTAAACATGAGTGGGTGTTACTTCGGTAACTAAAGAGGGACAAGCATTGTTCTAATTTTCCAATGACAAGACTAAGGCTCTGATGTGTTATGTAATTTGCCCAAGGTCACACAAATTATAATTGATAAAGCCAAGATTTCTTTTTTTTTTTTTTTTTTGAGACAGAGTTTCACTATTTGCCCTGGGTAGAGTGTCATGGTATCACAACTGACAGCAACCTCATACTCTTGGGTTCAAGTGATTCTCTTGCCTCAGTCTTTTGAGTACCTAGGACTACAGGCACCCGCCACAATGCCCAGCTATTTTTCCGAGATGCGGGGGTCTTGCTGTGGGTCAGGCTGGTCTTGAACTCCTAAGCTCAAGCAATCCACCTGTTCCAGCCTCCCAGAGTGCTAGGTAAAGCCAAGATTTAAACTAGATCTATGAACTCAGATCCATGCTTCTTCACCATCTAATGTAGCTAAAGATAAACCAGTGTTACTTTAGTCCCAAGAAATTCATGTACTATTTTACTTGAAAACATTCAAGGAAAGCTATGAAGAACTACTTGAATAACTAATCACTTAAGAAACCTCCAGCGGTGCCTGTGGCTCAGTGGGTAGGGCGCTGGCCCTGTATACCGAGGGTGGCAGGTTCAAACCTGGCCCCAGGCAAACTGCAACCAAAAAAATAGCTGGGCGTTGTAGTGGGCGTCTGTAGTCCCAGCTACTCTGGAGGCTGAGGCAAGAGAATCGCCTAAACCCAAGAGCTGGAGTTGCTGTAAGCCATGTAACATCATGGCACTCTACCGAGGGTGGTAAAGTGAGACTTTGTCTCTACAAAAAAAAAAAAAATAATAAAAAAAACCTCAAACCCATCTCAAGCATCCTGGGGAGAACACTTGCCTCACTTTTCTTCACACTGAAGTTCCAGATGACTAGGATTTCCTGCAGGTAAGAGTATTGTGTATGAAGTGCTTTGCGAGTCCGTCTCCCCACTGTCTGCAGTCAGCTGCCGTTCTTGCAGGAGTCCGGGGTGTTTCACTGGTACTCTCATGAGGTATGTCCTTCATATAAACAGTGTCTTCAATGGGGCTACGGTGGAGAAAAAACGTGACAAACTGCTGCTACAACATATCCTACACTGTTAATATTTTGACAAGGATATAGATGGATGTCTATAAAACTTGGTTGCTTCTTCATGTGAAATAATAAGTCATTGACATTGGCTCGCTGCCGATAGCACAGTGGTTACAGTGCCAGCCACATGCACAGAGGCTGGTGGATTCAAACCCAGCCCAGGCCAACTAAACAACAATGAAAACTGCTACCAAAAAATAGCCATGCATTGTGGCTAGCATCTGTAGTCCCAGCTACTTGCGAAGCTGAAGCAAGAGACTCTCTTAAGCCCAAGAGTTTGAGGTTGCTGTCAGCTGCAATGCCACCGCACTCTACCAAAGGTAACACAGTGAGACTCTGTCTCAAAAAAATTAAAATAAAAAAATCATTGATATTCATAGCATAGATATATGATAAAACAAACATAATTTTTATATATTTTCACCTACTTGCTGGAATAGCAGCAGTTGTTCATTATCTGTTGGGTTTTTTGTTTTTTGTTTTGAGACAGAATCTTACTATGTCACCCTAGGTAGAGTGCAGTGGCATCACAGCTCATAGCAACTTCAAACTCTTGAGCTTAAGCGATTCTCTTGCCTCAGCCTCCCAAGTAGCTGGGACTATAGGCACCCAGCTATGTTTGGTTGCAGTTGTCATTGTTGTGTAGCAGGCCCAGGCCAGGCTGGAACCTGTCAGCCTCCATGTATAGTTGGGTGTTATGGTTGGCGCCCTACACACTGAGCTATGGGTGCTGAGCCTCTGTTGGTTTTTTTTTTTTTAAATGTAATTGCCAAGCTCTACCCTCATTTTCCTCCCTAAAAGGAAATGAATACTCAGTGTGTGATATCTTCAACAGTGGAAATTATAACCTGCCAGGATCTTGCCAACTTGCCCAAAGTACATATTTTTCAGTAAACAGGCCCTCCCTCCTCTGCAGATGGCAGATTTCCAAAGGAAAGAAAAGGGCCAGCTAAAAATAGGAAGTTTTAGGAAAATGCAATAATCAAATAACTGCTATCTAGAACATGCAGAAATCAAAGTATTTTAAAAGGCAGTAGACATTCATAAGAGAAAGAATAATGATCTAATTCATGTTGCAGTTATTAAAAAGTGGAACTTCCGGTGGCGGCGCCTGTGGTTCAAAGGAGTAGGGCACCAGCCCCATATGCCAGAGGTGGCGGGTTCAAACCCAGCCCTGGCCAAAAACTGTAAAAAGTGGAACTTCCAGTAGCACCCCTAGCTCAATGGGTAGGGCATCAGCCACATACACGCAGGCAGGCGGGTTCAAACCCAGCCCCGGTCCCCTAAACAACAATGACAACTGCAACAACAAAAAATAGCTGCCAGCGCTGGTGTATGTGGCCGCGCCTTAACTACCGTGCTACGGGCACCAAGCCAAATGTCCATTTTTTAAAGAAATGTTTGAAGTAGTTTTATTTGTAACTTGTTTTCATTTCCTTTATGTTATTAATGGAGATTGTCTTATTAATTCAGAAATACAAAAAATAAATGGAACCTCAAAAAGATTTGTCTGTCATCTGCATCAGGTATTGCAAATCTTGGTGTCTTTTACCACTTTGAATATTTTGAAAGGTATAAATGTAAGTTGAAATAGTAATTAAACACTCCATGTCTAAAAATTGTATTTCACATCAGAATTAAATATATACCTACAGTAAAGACAACATTTTTTTTGTTTTTTTGTGGGTTTTTATTATTTGTTTGTTTTGAGACAGAGTCTCACTTTGATGCCCTTGGTAGAATGCCATGGTGTCATATCTCACAGCAGCCTCAAACTCTTGGGGTCAAGCTATTCTTTTGCCTCAGCCTCCCAAGTAGCTGGACTACAGGCACCCACCACAATGCCTGGCTGTTTTTTAGAGACAGAGTCTCCCTCTTTCTCAGGATGGTCTGCACCCAAGCAATCCACCCGCTTTGGCCACCCAGAGTGCTAGGATTATAGGTGTGAGCCACTATACCCGGCCAAGACAACATGTTTTAATAAAAAAAGAAAAAACTTGTTACAAGAAAAAAAAAATGCATGTAAGACTTCCATACCTCACAATATAGCACACTAGATATCCTAAAAATTTCTCACTATACATACCTAAGAATTATATAAATATTAATATATAATATATATTAACACCTCTAGCACTGTCCTTCTGCATCTAGGTAGGATGCAGTTGCTTCCTACCTAGATGTCAAACCAATGAATCTTCCAGGAACAACTAGAAGGCTAGATAAAATACAAACATTGTCACTTGCAGACCTCACATGGTTGCTGAAGGAACACAGAGAAAAAGTAAGACACTTTCAAAGGAGAAAACCATGAAGCAGTGATCTGACCTTCTGTAGCCACTTTTCCCAAAGGAATTAGTTAATCCTAGGTAAGAGAAAGAGATTAGTTAATCCTAGGTAAGAGAAAATCCTAGGCTGAAAACTGAGGCTTTGCCTGACTAGAAAGAGAGCTGCTTCGGATGGACACAGAAGCCAGAAGACTTTTTGGCTCTGTTTTCCGCAGCTATAGAGTGATAAAATGGAAAGGCCTCAAACATGGACAGTTTTCTCTTCAAGACAGCTGGGAAGGATGGGAGCATAAAAAGCTCAACGGAAGGGCTCAGCACCTGTAGCTCAGCGGCTAGGGCGCCAGCCACATACACCAGAGCTGGTGGGTTCCAATCCAGCCCAGGCCCGCCAAACAACAATGACAACTGCAACCAAAAAATAGCTGGGTGTGTGGCGGGCGCCTGTAGTCCCAGCTACTTGGGAGGCTGAGGCAAGAGAACCACTTAAGCCCAGGAGTTTGAGGTTGCTGTGAGCTGTGATGCCACGGCACTCTACCCACGATGACAAGTTGAGGCTCTGTCTCTAGATAAATAAATAAATAAATAAAATAAAATTTAAAAAAGCTCAGCCAAAGGCTAAATGATGGCTGTAATCCTAGCACTCTGTGTCAAAGCCCACCACTGACACCGCTTGTCAGGGCCCAGGACGGGCCAGGTCTCGGCCCTGCTTAACTAGGTTCCAGACGCGGACAGCTAAGCTACCTTGCTCAACAATTTCTCTTTGCTGCCTGAGCGCTATCTACTTTAGCAGGAGAGAGAGTGTCTTAGAGAGAGTAAAGCAGTCTTAGAAAGATAGGTCTTAGTCTTTAGGAGAGCTTAGTAATCTTCAGCAGAGAGACGCCGTGCTGGCGTTCTGCAGGCAGGAGAGGAGACAGAGTCAGAGTGAGCAGGTCTATGACCCGACTGCCTTCTCCCCCAGCCTAATAGAAGGCTGATCCCATGCCTCTCAACAGCACAGGTGTAGAGACTGCCAATTCACCAGTGCTCTCATCTCGCGAGCTCTCATGCTTGTTAGGAGAACTGAATCCCTCTCCATGCCCTTTCACCAAGGTGTTCCGTTATTGAGCTATACAGGTATTTCTTATAACTCTCACTCCTCCCCGCCATAGGCTATATGGGCTTGTACACTCTGGAAGGCTCTGGAATGGGAAGCTCTAGTAGGGGGTTTAACATTTCCCTTTATCCTGCTCTGTTTTTTTCTTATGTATTTAAACATGAGTGGGTGT
>CAUYPK010132266.1:0-23892 GCA_963574355.1 Loris lydekkerianus
CTTTCTTTCTTTCTTTTTCTTTCTTTCTTTCTTTCTTTCTTTCTTTCTTTCTTTCTTTCTTTCTTTCTTTCGTTTCTGGCTGGGGCTGGGTTTGAACCTGCCACCTCCAGCATATGGGGCCAGCACCCTACTCCTTTGAGCCACAGGCACCGCCCCTATCTCTTTCTTAATTATCACACCTTTTCACTAAGGAAGTGCTGGATTCATTCATTTGACCAGCACTAATGAATCAGGATTTTCTAAGTATCACATGATAACAGAACTATTGGGTCATGCCCATTTTGTTAGATGATAACAGAAGAAGAAAGCCATAGTATTTACTGTCAGAAAGTTCGAATCTATGTTATTATCTATTTGCATATTTAAATTGATATTATGAGATGAATAATTTTCTTCTGTAGAAAAGATTCATAGGTAAAAAATTGTATGACACAGTTCCTATTAGCCTGCTTTGTAACACCACCCAAGGATGTGGGCTGTGGGATTCAGGACAGGGCTCAGGAAGGGGAACTTGGCTCTTACTATTACCTTATTACTTACTAGCCTTTCACCACACACCTTCATTCCTTTATCTGTTAATTCTCTCCTTTATTCAATCACCACTCTTCCTTTGTTCAAATATTGTGGAATGTGTCTGTTAGGTGTGACCCAGGATGCCAGGCAGGAATGTGCAGAAATGAGTTAGACTTCCTGTGTTCTACTCCCTCCTCTTCTATTAAGAGAAAAGACAAACCTTCAACATAGCATTTGACAACTTTGATGCAAACACAGAAATACCTAAGAAGGCGTCAGAGTCCTTAAAATGGTGATACCTATGCCAAGTTGTTTTCACATGAAAGCTATAACCCAGTTAGGTACATTTCTAAAGAGGAAAACCTCATTAGTTAACTTAACCTAAAATATTATAAAGTTGTTTTCAAAACAGCATAAAGAGATCAGATATTTAATATAAAGTACATGAGAGAAAAAAGCAAATTACTTTGGAATCAGATATTAGGAAACTTGACTTTTCATTGACTCAAATTTTAACTAACTTATTATTTGTTAATGAAATACTGATACCTGTGAACCTGTCAGCCGCTCAGCCTACTCCTGTCCCTGGAAGGTCCCAGGCCTTCCCTCACCTGGGATGCAGAGGCTCTGTTTCTTTCACAGAAATGCTACCCAATGGTTTGTAACCCTCCTCACTCCAACTTTGCTTCATTTTATTGCTCAGATTTCACACTTAACTTGCTCAGGGATGCCTTCTTTGACCCTCAAGCAAGGTCAAGTTTATTATTACTTGCTGTTGTAGAACAAGGTTTCCTTTCTTACCTGCTCCTTCTAGGAATTGCTTGATTAATATCTGTCACCTGTGCTACATTAAGCTCTATCTGAGAGGACAGAAATTGTTTGAGTCAATGTGGTGCCAAAGTTCAGAAAGTTTAAGAAACCTACGAACTGGACAAATACTTGAACCTTCACCTGAATGACACTAGAAGCCGTGAGATTTCCCCTACGTCTAAATGCCCAGGCAACTCTACCAGCTTTGAAATTTATAGACATGTTTGGGATGATTTTTCTTCTCATATTTTAATTGGCAATCATTGAATATCAGAAAACAAAAAACAAAAGAGGAGTTTGTAAAAGATCAAACCATAGGCGAAATGAAGGAGTCGGACCTGCACCTGGATGTGTACAACCAGCTTCTGTCCTAGAAGTGTCAATGTGGCAGAAACAGTTCTCATTTTTTTCCAGCCTTAAAGAACTGTCATAAAACACACAGACCAAACATTTGTATTAGATGGTTCCTAGATATTTTCCCCTGAATATTTCTCTTTTCTTATCCTTCAGAAGCTGACTACTTAGAAAAACCTCAGCAATGATATCATGTTACCTTCAGTCATAAAATAATTTCGATTTTAGGCTGTTAATATTTAATATAATACGAAATGACATACAATATAGTATTTGAAACTGATCACTGTAGAAATCAAAAAGCTAAGACAATATTGGTCATCTTACAGCAAGTGAAACAAATGCCTACAACATTATGTATCAAAATAGTGTTAGCCAATTACCTTAATTATTCTTACATATTCTAAATTTGCATGAAGAGGAAATTAATATGCAAAACATAAATTATTTGATGATTAAGCATAGATCTTCATGGATAAGGTTATCATATTTAAAAATAAGGATACTGACATTTCTAATAGGTAAATATGCACAAATAAGGTAACTAAAATCTCCTTTTTTATTAATTTTAAAATTTTATCTCACATACATAATTACACTATTTTTCCATTGTTTTTTTGAGCAATCTTGTATCTAAAATGCTATGGGTTTTATTTACTTTTTAATGCTTTTACTATATTTTATGTAAAATATTTTTTAACTCTGATGTGAAACAAAAGAATGTTTTATTTTAAATGGAAGAAATCAGCTCAACACTATTCAGCGAGGAGTTAGTATAGTCATTCTGACTATGAGAAGAAAAAACCTTATTTTTGTAAGAGGCAATCTTTCTAAAGAATAAAAATACACATTTATTTGAATTTCACTTCTTAAAACATGGACTTCTTAAGAAACAGGATGAATATTCAGAAAACAAGACTACAGTTGTCATCTTTAGATATTCAGTTCTTTGATCATTCCTCAAATTAGTCAGCTTTGCATGGGAAGAAAGAAAAAAACGAAAGCAACAAAAAGGAAAGAAATGGGAAAATTTAAAGAAAGGTTAATAATATACTTGCTTTTTAAAAATTAAAGCAAAGAACAAGAACGCTGATCTGTGCTTTCTCTTTGAGTTTGCTCAGGGCCGTGGCCACTTCACACACGGAAATGGATCTGCTGCTCAGATTCAATCATCAAGCCCCCTCTTCTGAGCAGCCTAACAAGAGTGTCCATGAGCTGGCTGAGAGCTCAGTTCCAGGGATACATGTAATAATTTTGAGGATGGAAAAGAAAGTGTAAAAGCTATCTCTAAAATATCAGTATCTGAGAGAATAGTGTACTTAAATGCCATGGGTATGCATTTAATTTGAAATATTCTATGGGGCCTATAGGGCAAACAAACTTACTTAGGGAGAAAGACATCTAGTTCCTTAAAGCACAATGAAGTAATTGGCAAGACAGAATTCCTAAGGAAGAAACAACTGAAATTGGTTGACAAGATTTCTTAGACAGGAGGGTGCGTGTGCTGATGCTTGAAGGAAAATGGTAGACCAGCATCAGTGAAACAGAGCAGACACTTGTGCTTCCCACAAGCAGGGCTCTCTTCTAAGCCTTTCACATCCTGTAGCCAGTTAAGCCAGTAACAGCCCTAGAAGGACAGAAACACTATTATCCCATTCTAGTGACAATAAAGTTGATGTTCAGAAGCGGTAAGTGTCACAGCTTCTATACATGACCAGGACTAGAAGTGGCAATCTGGAACTTGAAGCTGTGATCTTTTAATTAACACTATCTATGCCACATTCTGTAGGAGAAAGAAGGAAATGTAGATTTATTGATATTTCTGCCAAAAAAAAAAAAAATCATTCTCTGGATAACCTACAATTATCACCTGTGATTGGAGAGGTACATAAAACTGTGCTATTTTCAGATTCCCTTCTAGCTCTAAAATCCTCAAAGCAGGGCCTCTGCTAATCAGGAAACAGTCCAAAAAATGCACTGAGCAACAAGGTAATGGCAAACGTTAGCACAGAGGGACGGTGGTAGATTGTTGCATTTTGGATTCTCAAATCTCTAAGCAAATATTCTGAGGAAGGCATCTTTACCTCTCACTGCCAAAACATCAATGCTTTGAGTAAGTTTGCAAATAAATATTTCACTGCTAATTGTTTGTGGTGCCTTCTTGGTTTCCTATTTCAACAAACCATGTATGTTTTGCTGCAAAAATATCAATTCAGCTATTAATAATAACATCATTATTTTAAGAACCATCTATATGATGCCATATGTAAATCATCAGACACTTAAAGGTAAATTCTTCAGTATGGTTTTGAGTGCTTTCGATAAGCTAGATATTTTGTTGGATCCTAATCATATAACTGTACTTTTGAAGTCATCGAGCTTGTAGGCTGGATGATTCAGATCTTTTAAAGAACGGGATTGTAAAGTAGTCGAAATATTTCCATGTATTTATTATTCTTACCTAACAAATATAAATTAATGCCATTTCCAGGTAAAGCACAGATCAGTAAGATAATTGAGGGGAAAGCAGAGGGTATCGATACCTGCTGTCCAAGGTACTATTAGGTTAGGTAAGGCAACAAAATCAGAGTGCAGTGACAGCACCGTGGGCTGATTCATTATTCACTGGAGAACCAAACTCACTAGTGTTTGATACACTAAATAGTGTCAGAAGAGAGAAGAGTCAGACTGGGGGAGTGAATTCTCTTCTCCTTCAACATTGTTATCGATGACTTAAGATGACTTACTAATTTGCAGTGCTTTGAAAATGGTAAGGAACAACAAGATAAAAATAGAATCACAAATTAAATCAAGCAAATATAGGGGAACCATAGAACTGAACTGCCCGAGATAAATTTAACAGAGAGAAACACAGAGCTCCAAATTACCATCTATCAAATACTCGAATACAGTTCTCGTGGCATTATTAAAGTACCGTATATACTCGAGTATAAGTATAAGCCGAAAAAACTCGGCTTATACTCGAGTATATACGGTAATTGATTTTACAAAGATCTGCTTTTTTCTTACTAAAAGCAAAATTTGATGAAGCTGTTAAATAAACACAGCATATGAGACTGCGTAAATTTCCTATAGGAGCTGATGGACTATATGAGGATTTAGGGGCTCAGTTCTGAGCTCCGATATTAAGAGAGACATCAATTTCTACAGCCTGAAAAATCAGAGAAAGATTCAGAAATGTATTTATCATTCATGCATCTGAACATGCACACATATTTACTGAAAAGCTATTTTATAACAAGTAGTTGAAGTGTAATAATGAAGAAGACATTTAAGCTAACCAGCCTTGGGTATACCAGGGCCATAATGTTTCCTGATGCTGAAGTCTCCGCTCAGACCCAGCCCAGCCTGACTCCTGCACCTCTACCTCAGTCTCTCTGCTGTTTCACTCTGCCTAAATTGGCCTCCTCTTGTTGGCCAAGTCAATCTCTTACCTTCTCTGCTTTCTCATGGCACTGCTTTCTGTGGCTATAAGATGAGTATGACAGTTTGTTTGCCTGAGGAGGTCCCAAGGGATACCCAATGTGTCATTAACTGTTAATGGTTCTAATTAAACACACACATGCACATACACTCCCAGTCTGGACAACAAATAATTTGTTCACTTTCCCTAACACCATGCAGCCATTAACTGTCAATGCACAGTGTAACCTGAACGGGCTGGGAGTTTGTTGCTAAAAGGAACGAAGTGTTAAGTAGGGCTTGTGTGGTAGAGCTCGGCTCATGTTCCAAGAGTGCTGTCATCACTAAGCTATGTCCCTTGTGGGCAAAGGAATGAGGAGTGTTAGTCCGTCATGGCGTGGAACACTGGGGTTATGAACTATTTTTGTTTCCCCAAATACCGATGCCTGTCTGTGGGCAGTTCTCACTAACGTGCCTCCCCTTCTGTCTACCACATTTTCTCAACGGGGGTTCTGTGACAGAGACGAGCCCTGATGTACTAAGACAGACATTGTCTGTAATGCCTCTCGCAGGCATCTAAAATGGCAGTAGTTATGCAAATTCTTCAAGAAGTTAAAAAAACAATTATTGCTGAAATTATTTTTACGTTCTGTGGTTAAAATGGGGAATCTCTTTGGAGAAAGTGGACCACTCAAAATTCCTTGATTGCACATATTTCCATCATTACATTTTCTGTCATCGCAGAGTTCCTGGATTGGAAATGAGACGTTCCTCTCCTAACACCTTCTGAAGCCACAGACTCCACATGCCACCCTGGGGGGGTCCTGAGTTGATTCCCCAACTGACTCGTTTCCACAAACATGCTCCTTTACCGCTTGCTCTTTTCCTTTACTCTCACGTCATGATAAACTTTTATGTTCCATCTTACACAGAAATTTGGCCATTATCTCCTTGTTTTGGCTGCAACTAGAGCAGCTTTACTGACAGCAAGTTGTAGAAGCCTTGTATTCTGGCCGTAAGAAGAAGTCTGGGGCCAGTATTTAATAGGACAAAAGACTCATTTGTTTATACCTGTTAAATAAAGACTTAAGGACATTAATTATGTTACTGCACATTATAATAACATTACGCTGGAAAAGGGACTAGTTGCTACCTAAGAATCACTGACAAAAGTCCAGGGTTAAATACCTCTTCCACCAGTGAATCATCTTACATTGTTTCAGCTTCATCTTCTTGACTAGCCACAGACTTGCCTTTTTTTTTTTTTTTTTAATTAATTAATTAATTAATTTTTTTTTTATTATAGATAAAAATATGCACCCCATTGTATTCCAAGTTAGTCTACCACTAAACTTACAGATTACGGAAAGGAAATTAAAGAGAGATTCTGCTCTCCTTTTTTCTCAAAGTATAAACTTCCCGTTTCTTCAGTTAAAAGTAGTTGATTTTACATCATGATGGCAGCTCTGTGATCCTGATGACATGCTTCCACAAATTCTTAGAAACTGAAAAGAGAAAATGTCCTTGGAGATTATTTTCCATTTAGCATCCAAGGTTAAATAGACTCCCTAACTTTCTTCCGCAGTAAAGATCCAACTCGAGAAACACACGAGCAGTAAATTCACAGACGATGGTGGGATGGACGGCAGGGCCCAGCAGAAGGCTCAGTCAGACCCTCCCGGGTGTGTGAGGACGACACACAGCCCGTGAACCTCCATGGCTTCAGACTATCTGCCTCCAGAGAATGCGAACAAATCAATTATTCATTGAGCTTCAAGGAAGTAATAGAACATCACAAAATGTCAAGTAAGAACCAAGAAGCTCATACCACTGCCTACCTGAAAGATGAAGCAATGGACCAACTGCATAGCCAGTTTTAGAATTCCAGAACTATGTCATTTTCTGAAGAAGAGGTCTAGTTTCAGCGTTATCCAGTCTCATGGTGATTGAGGTGAACATTATTTTATTAATACGTGAAGCTATCTTAGAGGAGCCAGCAGGTGCTTCTTTTATAATTTATTTATAAAAGTAGGAACTTTATATTAATTGAGTATAGCCTGAATATCATTGAGACTTAAAGCTAAAGCTCACTCTTATTTCTTTTTCCATAGGTGAAAAGAAATGGGTTTTTATGCATTCATAAAGACACAGAACACATGCGATTTCCACTAATTGTAACTATAAGAAGAGACTGTATGGTAAGACAGGGCGATTTGTTTGGAATTTGTTCTTAGTTCATTTTGCCAGCCTACCTTTCCAGCACCATTCTGTCAGGTGGTTCTAGAACCACAAATTAATTTATCACTTCCCCCAAAATAAACAGCAACAACTACTCACAAATACAGTACAACTTAAGGCACTGGACACAGCTCACGGGAGCAGAGCCGCTCAGGGAGGCAGCATCTCAGTGCTGGGAATCCTGGAGTTGGCAACCAGGGGGTGGGAACTTTAAATCCCAATTCTGCCACTCTCTAGCAAGCATCTCAGGGGACTGAAGTATCTTCCCATTAATACATTTTCCCTACTTTTAAAATTTAGGGTCTATTATATCTCAAAAAATTCTTGCAACATTTCAATTGGATATTAAACACGAAGAGCGTAATGCAATGCCCCAAACACAGACCATGCTCAGGAAAGGTAGTTATCATCATTAATCTCCACATGCCAGTGGGACACACAGACACTGAGATGGGCGTAACAACTCTGCCTGCTGTACCCTTTCTTCTGTGATATCAACCTTCTCATCTTCACATCGGCCTCAAATGGCCACAGTCACCACATAGCAGGTGAGCTTCTGGGAGATACACCTATGTTTTCAAGACACTTTTCTCCTTAGGTATCCAGCTTCAGTTCTATGATGGGATTAGTAAGATCTGTGAAGGTGACCTTAGTGACTTAGTATCATGCACAATTTGGCTTCTGTGAAAAACATATGAAAAAATAGCCCAGGGTGTCAAAGGGAATCTCATCTTCATAAGAACAAAGCAGGTGTGTTCCCATTGTTCTGGCCCTGACACAAGTCATGCAGATGCTTTATGGGTTTCTGGAAATATTTCCCAGCTATGTAGCTGAGAGATATTAAAAATAACAGCACTTCAAAGGTTGATTAAAAAACTCAAAAGTCAACTTAGCTCAAAATGATGTCAGCAGACCCATTTTTTTTTGGTGTTTTTCTTCATTAAATTTAATAAATGTATGCAGCTGTTCTGGCTGTTTCTCTGAGTGATGAATCTGTTGGTTTCTGGAATGACTACTGCTTGATTATATAAGGTTATAAAAAGTTGCATTTCACTCATCAAATAATTACATTTTGTTTTAACTTGCTAAAGAGCCTAGCAGTTCCAACATAGTTATTCACCCAGCCATTTCCACCTGAAGAAAATTACAATAGGCCTTGAGCTTTTCTCCTCCCTTCAAACAGGCTGATGGTGTAGAGTTCTTCAAGATGAAAAGAAATTACTTGAAATAAGCAACAATCTGATGTCTGAGCTACGGAAGCCTTTGATAAATGTGCATCTTCATAATGTAATTAGGAGGCTGAGTGTAAAAAAGACTGGCAGTGGGTGGGAGCGGGGGGAAGGACAGTCTGAGAGAACAGCAGCTTCTGTCGCAGAGCTTTGATTATGGAGTGTGTGGTCTGTGGACAGACCCAACTGTCACCCTCCCTGCCATTCTACGGCTGAGCATCCTCACTGCGGTAGCTAGGACACATCACCCCAGCGGTTTGATGGTGCAGACCACAGTCCAGCACGGGACAGAACGCGGATCATGAGTCACATACAAAACTGGGTCTGGAGATAAAACCAAAGTAGGATCCCCTTTCTAAAATCACTAGATCAAAACCATACCCTTGTGGGTAGGAAACACCAATGACAAGAGTAAGTGAAACAATGTCAGCTGGTGAACTTTGTGTAGTGATTCTTATATTTGCCTTGCATTGGTAGTGACTTCTTAGTACTCTTTGAATGACAGTTTAACCAAGTCCTCAGAATAATATCTGCAGTTGCAATTAATAGGTCAGAACACTGTCCAGAGAGAAAATTCCCTTTGCTAAGAAAATAAAGCAAAAATTAAAAAAAAAAAAAGATCCCCTTGTATCTAAATTTTTTTTTTTAAAAAAATGCAGAAGTCAGTGATATTTAAAGGGATAACCACATGAACAAATGAGGATTATCCTAGACATCATAATGGATTTAATAGTTGAAAATAAGTCCATGTCCTTTACCACATTAGCACAAAAACATGGAAAAAATGCAAAAAAACCCCAAAAAACAATTAAACAAAACTGTGACCATTTCCATTAATACAAGAAAAGTATTTGAATTACAAATGAAATCTCATTATTCATTTGTCAACAAAGAATAAAAGTAAATAACATCATAATTAATGGTGAAATATTGTTTTCCACCTAACATAGAAAAAGGCCTTCTTACCACTTTTAGTTATTATTTTCTCAGAGGTCTTAATTAGTACAATAGGGCAAGAAAATTAAAAAGAAAACATACAGTTTATGAAAAAAGAAGTAAAACTGTACTTGCAAATGATGTGATTATTTACTTAGAAAATCTAAGCAATTTATAAAGCAACCTCCAGAATTAATGCAGAATACAAGGTCAGTAAACAAAAATCAATTTCGTTTTTATTACTAACAAGCAACTATTGCTCATCAAAAGAACGCATTAAGAATATGAATAGCTGAGACATGACCTTTCCAAATTATTTGAAAAACATTTATCTAACAAATAACTGGTATCTAGGATGAACAAAGAACTTGTGCAGTTTGATAATAAAAATATAAGCAACACAATAAAAAAAGCCTAAAGGTTCAAATGGGCACTTCACTAAAGCAGAGATGTGTGAAGAAACAATGAGAAAAGCGTCAACATCCTTGGTCATCACAGAACTGCCAGTTAAGAGCACAATGGAGGCCACCACACACTCATCAAAAGGGATATGTTAAGGGTGGCACCTGTGGCTCAAGGAATAGGGCACCGGCCCCACTTACCAGAGGTGGCGGGTTCAAACTTGGCCCTGGCCAAAAACTAAAAAAAAAAAAAAAAGGAAAAAAAAGGATATATTAACAAAAAAGGACAGGGCCAAACCTTGCTCCCCGTGCAGGAGCAGACTGACTCTCCTAATTGTTGATAGGAGTGTAAAATAAAATAGACAAACCACTTTGAAAACTCTGCAGTTTTCAACAATGGTGCATTGTCTTCTTATAAAACCAAACATATCTTATAAAACCAACCAATCTCTTGGCACAATATTTCCACAATTAAGTACTTTCCTTATAATAAGAAAGCTGTATCAAAATGTGTGCTAGAATTCTTACAGAATACTAGTCATGCTATTCATACGTGTTCCAAATTAGAAATCACCCAGGTGTCCAGCAACAGGAGAAGGCCCCAACAGATCACGCCACACAGAGCTGCTGCCTAGAGATAAAAAGGAAGATGGTACTGACGTGTGTAAAACGTGGGCGTGTCAACTGAACCTTCAGAGTGAGAGGGCTGAACACAGACGGACACCTTCTCTATAATTCACCCCTAACAAGTGTTGGAACATTCAACACGAATGGCCGGCGGCCCGTGTGGGAGCAGGGGTGACGATTGTCTAAATGGGACGTGAGCACAGTGCCAGGGTGATGCAATATTCTAAAAGTCATGAAGTGTCTGTATCACACAGGCATGTATATTTGTCAGAATTCGTAGAGTGGTAACTTAAGCTTTGTATACTACTTTATTTAATGTAATTTTTTTTTTTTTTTTTTTTTTTTTTTTTTGTAGAGACAGAGTCTCACTTTATCACCCTTGGTAGAACGCTGTGGCATCACAACTCACAGCAACCTGCAGCTCCTGGGCTTAGGTGATTCTCTTGCCTCAGCCTCCCCAGTAGCTGGGACTATAGGTGCCCACCACAATGCCCAGCTATTTTTTGTTGCAGTTTGTCCAGGGCTGGGTTTGAACCTGCCACCTTCAGTATATGGGGTCAGCGCCCTACTCACTGAGCCACAGGTGCCACTTTATTTAATGTAAATTTTACCTCAAAAAGAAAAAAAAAAAGAAAAGAAAGAAAACAAGGGGAGAGAGAGAGAAAGCAAAGCAAATATTGACTTTTGCTGAATGACAAACATACTGAATTGTTTATTGGTGACGTGTACAGACATTACTTTGAAATGTATTAAAATCAATAGAAAAAGGAATTAGTGGATAGGTGCATGATGTAAAAAAACAAAAGTAGTAAAATGTTAATTGTTAAATACAGGAGATAAGAATTTGGATGTCCAATGCATTTTTCTACTTTTATACATGTTTGAAAATTATTCTGAATGATCTGAATATATTTTAAAAGTTACACACCTTGAAATATATTTTAAATTGCATCAATTTATTATAGATATAGACTTCTAGAAATACTCACCAAGGTTAATACATGTCAAATATTCCTTCGGAAGAATTTTCATCTTTAAAAAGAAAATACATTCCAAATTTCTTTCACATAGGCCCTAGATATCCAAGGGTAAAAAGTACACTTTTTCATTTTGAACATGAACATTTAAAATGTTATATGATCCAATCAGAGTTGAGACTTCTTTTTTAATTTTAAGTATCTGAAGGACTTCAAATACCAAGTTTAATGATTTTCAATCTGCTTGTCACCTTTCACTAATGAATTATGAAATCAAGTTGGTAAATTGAGATATTGCATTTAAGAGACTTTTAATAAAATGATAAAGAGATTAGAAAATTTATTAAAAAATAACTTCTACAATGCTTGCCAAGATTGTTTTAGAAACAGATGTATGCAGAAAAGTATCTACCATGTTGCATTCTAACTTGTGCAACAAGTTCTAAATTTAAATTTGCCCAGCAGAATGTAAGAACCATACAAAGGATGTCTGTTTGATTTTCAAGACTACCTGGCAATCTATACCAACAACACAATCTTAGACATGTCATAGTCATTCACTTAAGGTATACTGTAACGCTTTTGGTATCCGTATTTAAATTCAGGGATGTCGTCAATTAGAAATAAATGTTAAGGGAAAGTGAATTCATAAAAAACATTAGCTAAAATGCATACTCCCTTTAAAAAATTAAATATTTGTCTTACTACGTTACACATATTTAATATTTGGTGGTCACAATGTTGAAGTAATTCTGCCCTCATTCTAACATAACCTTACTTGATAATTTAGTATCAAGACCCTGAAAACAGAAACTATACTTTTACCAGTGTCTGCAAACCTCAACCTTTGCGCTTAGGGTGGTACCATGTCCATGCGACTGGTATTGGAGTTATAATATCTAAAGGAAAACTCATATCACTTTCTCAGAAGGAAGATAGAGAGAGCATTGCACACCAACCAGATCAGCACTGACAAAGCTTTGTCTCCCCCTACGGGGCTGATTTTCACCAAGGCTCAGTTCTTGCCTTGTTCTCCATTAGCCGCTATTGCACATTGGACTGAGTCTACACCTAGGGAATGACAATATTTCCCAAATATCTACAAGGCAACTTCACTTGCCCTTAGACTGTGGTATGAGAAGAAAATAAAAACACAAAAAATGACATACTTGGATAAGATGTGCCTTACCAGTGGCAATATCGTCCCGTACCCTTTCCACATTGTTTCTCTCAAATATTATCTTCCTCTGATTATCTCCCTGTACTCAATCGCAAAACATCTCAAATTTATTGTTAGGTAACTTTGCTTTCAGCTGGATGGAGATAACCCAGAGTTGCCCCACTCTCAGCATATACTTCATGGTTTCAGTACTGTTTTTTCCTCTGAATTTATGCTCAGCAAAAAACCTTCATAGTGACACAACGTTTTTGCTGTCAAAGTAAATTAATTTCCCTGGACTATTCTCAGCTGACTCTGAGTAGGTGAGATGGGAGGAGGAGAGAGCAAAACATTATATACCCTTAACTAGAACATTCTCCAACTGCCATCGAAGTCTCAAAGCAAATTATAGATCATTGACAATTTAGAGGGCAAAAGCACATGAACACACATGCTTCGACTTTGTAGTTCAGATTATCTGACTTTATCAATTATTATTGCAGTTTATTCAATTTTAGGAATCATAGAAACAAAAAATCCAAGGGATTTTCTAGTTTAATGCCCTTAGGTTAGAGATGGGGTTTAGGAAATATATGTTGAAACTCTTCAAAATGCTGACTGACTTCTATCTCTACATATTTTCGAAATAAACACTTTGTTGACAACCCTGGAGTATCAAAACTACTTGAGTTGAGGAGAGGATTTTATGAAAAATTAGGGAGTGGAGTAAGAAAGGAACACATGAGTTGATATATCAGAATGCCAATTCCATACAGGTGCTTTAACTAAGGTGTGTGAAAGTTTAGTCTAGGGGGTGCGACTAAAAAAACCAGGAAAAGGCCAAAAAATGTGTTGCATTTCTCCAGTTATTTAGCAAACATTTATTTAGCATCTATTCAGTGAACTGTTCCAGTGTTGAAGAAACAGCAGCAGACCTTTTCTTAAAAAGCCAATGATACGCTTTGCACTGAATCTTGCAAGAAAGGGAAGAGGACAGTGTGTTCTCCAAACTGGAAGTGTGTCGATCGCTGAACCCTAATGTATGAAGGATGAGTAACTAAATCCCGGAAAAGTGAGCGTCTGCTGAGTCTGCACATGCTTTTGTGGTTCATGCTTATATGTGATCGTGATAACACAGAATCTTGCTAGAAATTGGACTTGTGTGATCTAGCCAAGTTCTGTAAGTAAAAACCTAGCCGTTTTAGTCAACATTTGTCATCAAACTGACCCTGCTCCATCACTGATGTGTGGCACTGATGTTCCTCCAGAGACACCCGGACCGAAATTCCTAACAAGATTATCAATTATAATTTTCTTTTGGCTGCTTTTGTACAAAATAGACTACTCCTTTCTTTAACCAAGACCACCAGATTACGATCTATCATCTGACCACAAGTAGGTGTTACCTAAAATGACACTCCTCAACCCTTCAATCAATGTGTTTAAAGTTGTGTTAGCATGTCTCTTAGGATTTCCTTCAAATATCTTTTCTATATAACTTGCCTATTGTCAAAATCCCAGGAAATTCAGTCTGTTAAAAAATATGAAACTCACTGCATCTCCTGTCCCCAACACTATTTCTGTCAGAGAAAGAAAACTGTGACAATATTTGATATCTAGCAATACTGACATATTTCATTTTTGCCTCACTGGATAGAAGATGAGATAGTCAGACTGGACATGGTTTACCTGAGATGTGTAAGACAATAGTTAGGAAATTGTTCTTCTCTACAGTTAAGACTGGATCTACTGAGGAGTTGATCTTGATATAAATTAAGGCAAGGTGTAGTTCATTACAATTTTTGCATAATCAGAGAACATGAGATGGAGGAAACCCCAGGTCTTCTAGTTCAACACCTGTGGTTCAGAGATGGGGCTTTAGATACATAGTTTAGTTTAAAATTCTGAGAAATGTTGACTATTTTCTATTTTCACATATTTTTGCATTAATTTACCATCAGTTGACAATGGTGGTGTACCTGAGCCACTTCAGAGTTAAAGTGTACTGAGTCAGTCTATGTCACAATTTTCATTCTAGATAATTGTATGGAGTAAGCAAGAGACACATCTTTTCCCAGTCATGCCTTTGAATATATTTATAAGTTATTTGTTTTACTTCAAATTGTGTTTGCCTTTTCTTCTTATTCAGGCTCTTTGGAGTAGTTAGGAAATATTTGTTTTGCTAGGTGTAATCAAATTATGCCTAATTTTATAAAGCCATAAATGACACTGAAATGTTCATTTGTAAATGATTATTTCCCTTAGACTAAATCCAATCATCATGTTGGGATTAAAAAAAAAAATGTTTAACCTAATTTATATTTATCAGTTTTTTCTTTCAATACATGAGCTCGTTTTTTTTTTTATAAGTGTTGTAGAAAGAAATAGAAACACTTAATAGAGCAAAGATGCTAACAATCTCTCAGAGTCCACATTCTAATTCTGAAAATTAAACAAAAATAATTATAGAGAACAAGGCTTAAGATTTTCACTATTTATCAATGCTTAGTTCCAAAAGCTAAAAAGTCTCTTTCTCCTTACCCAAGTCAACATCTTATTTAAAAAGACACTCCTTTAAAATTTTCAACAGGAGGTATAAGTTCAGGAGATACATTGTACATCGCATGGACTACAATTAATAAGAATATATTTTATATTTGATAATTGGAAAGAGAGTAGATTTTAAGTTTCCTATGCACAAAAAATAAGTATGTGAGGTGATTCGTAAGTTACACAGCTTGAGTTAGCCATTCCATGATGTTTCCATATGACCAAATGCCACGTTTCACATAATAAAAGATATACAATTTTTACCCATCAATTTAAATAAGTAAGTAAATACAAGAGGCAGAAAGTTTTTAAAAAGCCCTGCTTTATTAAAACAGGGTTCAAGAATTCCTGTGGTTATAGAGGTTAGTCACACAGTGGCAGGTCACGGTCCACCCAAAGTACCCACCCTGCCACCTGAATGATTGCAAAGGTCCTGCTGTTTCTTGCCATGGCTGACTGGCTGGTATTTAAGGCCAGGCATTGCCACAGTCTTTACTTTTTTTTGAAAGGAACTGTGAATCTTGAATTTTATATAAAAATTTGGGATTTAAAAACTATTACCCATTCACTTGTCTTTTAAAAGCACCATGACGATCCAACATTCCATGCCCACATGGGCCAGATTCCACACCAGGACGGCTGTCTCGTAACCTTTGCAGTGAGAGCTCAAGGACAGTCAAGGTGCCTAGCAGGTCAGGAACGCTGGGTCCAGAAGCCCACTTCCTGTTTTAAATTCCTCCTGTACAGAGGGATGTGGCTGTGGGCAACCGAACCCTTCACGTCTCTATTCTCTCACCTATAAAATGAAGTTTTTAATGTGGCTTCTCGCATAAAGCTTTTGGAAACACACAAAGCACTAGAAATGCTGGGAATGTTTACCTGACACCTAACGAGAGCTGACAGTTATATCTGTAATGTTACTGCTATTGTTATTATCCAGTAGGACATGCACTGTCCTGGCAGTTAGGCAGCAACTGCAGGAGTAATTTGGGGTCAGACAGTAAGTGGTGTCACGGGAAGGAATAAACATTTTCTACTTTTAGAGACACATTCTACAATTTCATTACTTGGTTCTCAGATGGGAGTCAGAACATCATTGCTGAATATCACCAGGGTTACCTCTGAGGCACCCCCTTGGCACCAATGCCAGCAGCTAGTCCACCCGTCAAAGAAAGCACTTTTTCTGGGACAAATTCAAGAACTTCACTGTCAGACCTTGGTAGGTATGTGTATTCCCAGTCTCAGAACTTTGGAACTTAGGTAGGTAGAAGGGGAGTGGTGAGCTGGCAGAAAAGCCAGGGCTCATGTCTTAAAATATGTCAGATTTCTTTCTGAACAGCGGGGTTTAGGGAGCAGACAGTTGGGGACATGGGACTTGATCCCAGGCTGGGACCTTCGGGAACCCAGGTGCTGCATCTGGACATGATGTCAAGGGCTGGGAAGTGTTAAAGCCCGAGGCCACCAGCCCCATGTGTAGTCTGACAGAAATGCACTTATTGACTGGATGCTGGGAGGGAGGTGTTCCGGCAGAACCACGGAAGGTGACTTGGGGACAGTGGACAGGAGGGCCTCATGCAGATTCTGTTCCCTCTGACACTCTCTGAGGAGAAGCGAGGGAAGGTGGCCTTGGAGCTGGTTGGTGTATCTGAGTCAGAACTGGGAGAAGCTGGATAGACTAGGGTTGTGGGCCACGGAGGAGCTGGGCAGCTTAACAGCTGTGTATCCAGGTAACAGAGGGTTTGGGGAGTTCCTAGGGGGAAGGAGGAAGCTCCACTGCTGTGTGAGTTCACTGGGCAGCTTAACGGAGTCTGCACTCCCCAGTGGGTCAACGATAGGGCTGTTTCTCTCCTTCTCAACACACAAGATCACAAGATGATTGCCTTCAGTCCCAGATAGGTTGTCACCTCTTCAGAACACTTAGGATCGTCCTGAGAGTTGATTACTGAGCTGAAAGTCTTGCTCCATCTTGGAGCAAACAAGAGCAAGAAGGAATGAAGAGGGTGAAGGGCTGGCTGGCCACACGATGTGGGGTGGGCGTGGGCACCAGTCTGCAGAGCAGAAACTGACAGCTTTCAGCAGACTGAAGAAGGACATGGGATTGTCCAACCTGCAAAGTCAAATGCTGACTTTGTGAGGCCTTTTTTTTTGCTTATCTGTAGCGCTGGATATCATGAAAAGTGTGCAATATATATATATGAAATTTTTATTTTTGCCGATCAGCTTTCCTGAGTGTTTATATATTTATTGTGTGGCCCAAGACAACTCTTACTCTTCTAATATGAAGCAGAAAAGAAAAAAGTCTGGAGACTCCCCAGAGGGGACTCCATTAAAAAAATTTGATGACTAAAACAAAATCCTGATGTAAAATGTTACCATGAGGCAGAACTATGTGGTAAGGCCTGGCATAGTTCTTACTGGAAGGCTGCATTTCAAGCCTGGCACGGGTAAAACTGGATGCAAGGATGAGGATGCCCACGGCGTCAGGGTGAGATGGCCTGGGACGCGCACCTTGCCCAGGTAGAGCACAGACCCTGTGGTCGGATTACCCATCTTCAAATCCTGGCCCCACTTCTGTGTGATCTTCAATAATTTAGTTAATATCTCTCTGTCTCTGTCTTCGGGGTGGGAATATGGGATAATCATCTACTTCGCGGGGTTGTTCAGAAGATCAAATAAGTTCATGTACACAAAATACCTAGGACAAAGCCTGAGACGTAGCTATAAAAATAAGTCAGCTCTTGTTATTCCTGTTGTTTATAATGACACATTCATAATTCTGGTCACCTTTTGTCCTGGCCAGGTTGGGATGGAAACTGCCTTTTTCAAAAAAAACTATTCTCATTTTACTATGTTTAATGGCCGATAAGCCCTTTTTAGTTAATACTTTCATCTTAAAAAAAAAATCTAATATTTTATTTTGGCAACAATAAAGTCTCATTGGCTTGGGAGACTTTTCTTTAAGGCAACTTTGGAAGTCTCTGCTCTAATTATATGTTGATGTTGTCTATTGATCGGGAGGTGTATCCTCAGTTTCCAAGCAGAGGTGACAATGGAGTGGGATCAGTTTAATTTGGGGAACTTCTCGGTTAAGACTTGGTTTTAAAGGGTCCCTCTTCTCATCAACCTGACATTGTTTTTCTTGTTTGAAATTTTTATTCTTTGGAAAGTTTCATTCACAGTAAGTCATCAGTTATTTTTCTCTTTTTAAATTATTGGGCTAAAGTTTCAAATGTCTCATAAAGAAAAAATCTACTACTAAAGACATTTGAACCCCCACTGATCTAAACAGTGGTCCTAAAATGTGTATGGACGTGCCCGTGAATGTTACCGTCTGCATGGGCCTGCCTGAAGGAGGACCGGGGGGGGGCTGTCTATCTCCTGAGTTTCTTCTGTCTTTTCTGCCCCAAGGAAGATACACCTGCCTCTGGAGCATGGAGGGCTCAAAGCATCGGTCCCCAACACCACTGTAATGTCCCAGTGTCTCTGGTAAAAACTGTTCAACACAATGTCACATAAGAACAAGAAAGGATCTCCCTACATGAGCTGATGGGAAACCACCACAGGGCCAGGGTTTAATTCTCAGGACAGATTCAAACATTCCTCAGTGTTATATTGTGCAGTTCCACGAGCCCTGATTCCAGCTTGGCACAAGAAACAACAGGCTGCTGCGGGTAGAAACAAGCACATTTGCTTTGAAAAGCAGAGAGCAGATTTTGCGTCTGTCTTCTTTAGAGAAGTTTCTCTTTAAGTCCCTTGCCCACCCTGAAATGGGGTCACGTGTTCTTTTTTTAGAGATACGATCTTACTCTATCACCCAGGCTGGAGTATAGTGGAGCAATTGTTGTTCACTGCATCCTCCAACTCCTGGGCTCAAGTGATCCTCCTGCCTCAGGCTCTTGATTAGCTGAGATTATGGGGACAGGCCATCATGCTGAGGTAATTTTTTTTTAAATTTTTTGTAAAGATGGCATCTCATTATGTTGCTCAGGCTGGTCTTGAACTCTTGGCCTCTAGCAATCCTCCCGCCTCAGACTCCCAAAGTGCTAGGATTCCAGGAGTGAGCCCTCACATCTGGCCAATGTTGACTAGTTTTAATGGAGTGTTCTTCTTTGGGGCCTGAAGAAGTAAGTCATGAAACGTTGTGGGAAGAGTATTTTAGGCAGAGAGGTGGGATGAACTTGGAGTTTTTCAGAACAAAAATGAGACTGTGTGATAGGAACATAGAAGACAGGAGGAACAGTGGTACATGTGAGATCTAGAGATGTAGGCAAGAACCAAAAAATAAAATAAAATAAATGCATATTCTTGTATACCACACTTTGAAGTGTCTAATCTTATTCGGAGATCAGCAGAAGCTCATGAAATTTAAGCAGGAATGGTATTGATATATTTTGAAAGAAATATCCCACTGGCTGCTATGAAGAAACTTAATGTTCACTCGGGGCATTAAAGAGAGAAAGAGTGATATTACTTTGAAAAAATTAGGGAAGGGAAGTGGACAAGGTAGTACAAACTTGCTGTCCGAAACGTGCCTTTGCCAAGACTTAGCTACTTGGAAGGGTGAGGTGGGAGGATTACCAAGCTATTATCTGAGCATGAACCAGGAGTTTGAGACTTTAGTGTGCTATGCTCATGCCTGTGAATAGTTCTGGCACTTCAGCCTGGGCAACATAGTGAGACCCTATCTCTAAAAGAAAAGTTAGGGTATGCATTGAGAAGGAGGGAGCACTCTGACCAGTGAAATGGGTGGGTTAGGTATTTTAGGAGACACCATCAGTAAAGGAAGAGAATTAGGAAGTGTGAAATGTGTTTGTGAAACTGAGTTTTCCATTGTGGGTGGAGCACCCAGATTGAGGGAGGACATCATAAGATGGAACCAGGAAGGAAGATGAGTACTAGGCTATGTTTTTTCAAATGTAGATTTATCGTTTTACTTAAAACTTTTCCATTTTTTCCCACTTCTTTCCTTGGATTTCCTATTTTATTTCTTAATTTTCTTTTTTAAAATTTCAGGATATTATGGGGTTAGAATCATTTTTGTTACATGTTTTGATACATGCTTTTGTGTAGTTAGAGTCAAAGGTGTAAGTGTGCCCATCTCCCAGATAGCGTGTGCCCGTCTTGCAGATAGCGTGTATTATACCTTTAAGGTGTGAATTTATCCATCTTCTGCTTCCTCCTCCTGGCTGCTTGGTTTCCATTGAATTTACTGCCGTAAGTTCCAGCCTAATAGTGCCAGGTTATGTCTTCACAGAATTCTGCAGGCAGCTAGAGGCTATTCTGTATTTTTTTATAACTTTTTTTTTGTCATCTCTTTTTTTTTTATTTTTTAAATTTTTTAATTAAATAATAGCTGTGTACATTAATGTGATTATGGGGCATCATACACTGGTTTTATAGACACTTTGACACATTTTCATCACACTGGTTAACATAGCCTTCCTGGCATTTTCTTAATTACTGTGTTAAGACATTTACATTGTACATTTACTAAGTTTCAAATATACCCTTTAAGATGCAATGCAGGTGTAATCCCACCAATCACCATCCCTCCCCTCCCCTTCTCTCCCCCCCATCCCCTTACCTGTCTTTCCATTCCCAATCCATACAGATGGGGTCTCATTCTTGCTCAGTCTAGTCTCAACTACTGGCCTCAAGCAATCGTCCCACCTCAGTCTCCCATAGTGCAAAATTTTACTTTTATGTAGCTATGTGCTAAGATATAAGAAATTAGAATTCAGAATTAGAGGAAGTAAGCTAACAGTGAGCAGGCTTAGTAGATGCACAGGATAAGTTTGAAGGAGCTGTGATTTGCTTTTTGGCATGTGATCTGTGCGACAACCACTGGGGTAGTCAGGATTTATACCTGGGAAAATTGAGGATATAGATATTCAATAACAAGCTTATAAGCGGTCCATTTGAATGTAAAATCAAGATCTTCTGATGCCTATTCTGTTCTTTAAAAAATATGATAACTATGAGTTAGTCATTAAGAAAAGATCATGTATACTGTTTATTTTAATTGTTTGATATCCCAAAGCATAGTGGCTTAGAACAACAGTAATCATTTATTTTTTTTTCATATGTCTGCAACTGGGGCAGGGCTCTAGGCCTCATCTCTGCTCCTTGGGACCTCAGTTGTCTCAGTTCAACTGGGCTGAAGGATGCTCTCATGAGGTGGTTCACTCATATGTCTGGCAAGTTGGTTTTGGAAGTTGGCTGGAAGCTTAGCCAGGGCCGTCAGCCAGGAACACCAAACCTCCTCATCATTGAGCTCTCTATGAGGCCCAGGGCAATTGGGACATCTTATGGGGCAGCGAGCTTCCTCCAGAGTATAGAGGCAGTCTCTGCCAGGCCTTCTGAAACCTGAGGCGTAGGATTAACACAGTGGCGTGCTTACCACATTCTGTTTGTTAAAGCTAGTCACAGGCTAGTTCAGACTTAAGGTGAAGATTACACAAGGATATAAATAAGGGAGGTGAGGTTCACTGAGAGCTACAGATGTAACAGACTATTATATGCCTTAAGTTTAGAATAATCTGATTATGAAGGACAGAGATATATAGCATATATTTTCTGAAAGATTTCCAAGTCATATATTTACAAAGATAAATTTTAGTTAATGGCAAATATTACTCCCTTCAGAAAAGAATCTACTGTAATTTGAAAAGGGCTAAAAAATAATATATTAACTAACCTGTATTTTTTTGCCTTAGTAACGGAAGCAAAATTTTGTAACCTGACTTCATCTAGATATTTCTGGTGAGGATATGACGTATTACCTGTCACTTAGCTTTAGATCTGCTTGGAAGGATTGTCCAATATTCCCATCATTTTCTACGAAGGAGAGAGCCAGAAAATGGCCTCTCATTTATATTTCTGTATTACCTTGGGGAAATCAATTATATTTCCTGGAGGACATATTTTTAAGGACTAAGCTAATTTGTTAGAGATGTGATTTAGCTTTGTGTATATATTTAGCTCTATTCAGCAAGAGGATTCTGCAATTCTATAAAGAATTGAAAAATCAACCATTGGCAACAACTTTATCTATAGGAAAGGCAACTAAATTCTTTGCCCTGAAACATTTAGGCAGACTCTGAAAGAATTTGATCAAGAACTCGAGCAATTCTTTGCCTAATAAAACCAAACCAAAACAAAACAAATGAAAACAAGAAACACCCCTCTGTCCCCTGGGCAGGTCGAGCCCCTTTCATGGGGTATTTGTCAAATCCCATGTCTTACCTTGTTAACATCCCTTCTACTGGTCTCCTCATTCTTTAAATCATAAATACAACTCTCTGGAGTGTTTCAAAGCATAGCAAATCAAATATAACAGGACTTCAAAAGCAAGAACTTTCCCATTTATTCTTCTACCAGTCTTGTGAACCAGAAAAAGAATTTTCTGTCAGTTAACACTGAACTGTAGCACTCGGCCGTGAATGCACTTTCTTGTAGCAGCCGGGCTAAAAAACAAGAGGACCAAATAGTTCTAGAGGACACTTTTTTCGAAGAATGAGAAGGTGTGACACCTTCATCTCAAGTAATCTGTAGACGAGAAAATGTGAAGATGCTGGAAGCAGTTAAATGGGAGCCAGCAAAAAACTAATTTGAGAGAAAAATTGTCTTCTGGAGTAGGTGACTAGAATGCTTGAGTTCACACAAGTTTTGTCCTCAGTTGCCTTGAAGTTTTATACGAATTTTTTTCTTTTATCGCTTTTTTCTTTTATAAGAGATGTATAAAGTCCAGATGCTATAACTATTAGGAAAAATGAAATTATGTGAGTCATGGCTCCTGAGGAGACACAAATCCTGAAGGTTGTATTTAAATTTTGGAAAATTTAAATCCTACACCATCCAATCCACAATTTCCCAATACCTTATCCTATTCCCCGTGCCTGGTTCCCTCAACAGCAGGAGTAGCAATGACTCGCTATGATCACTTCCTGGTAACACAGAATTTATGTAAGCAAAATACAGTTTTCAGCCAGCATTTCTGCACATGATTTGGGGAGTGCTTGTGTTGTATTTCGGCATGGGTCTGGTACTTTCTTTGCATCTTCTTATGCAGTTTACAGAGAAGAATCAGGTTCACTTGAAATATCTAAGCACTATTGATTAGGACTTTATATGGTTCACAGTTAGCCCTCGGATTTAACCTCATGTGTGTCTAAATAAATGTTATCTTTACCTTCTTGTCTTGTTGTTGTTATGTATCCAAGCTCTTTGACTCATAGAACCTTCTGTTCCAATACAAAATTCTGTAGTATTTTAGTACGTCTATTAACTATTACCATATATACTCGAGTATAAGCCGACCCCCTTAATTTTACCCTAAAAACTGGGAAAATTTAGTGACTCGAGTATAAGCCAAGGTGGAAAATGCAGCAGCCACTGGTAAATTTCAAAAATAAAAATATATACCCAAAATTACAATAATTGAGGAATCAGTAGGTTAAATGATTTTCAGTATTTATTGCTAAAGAAAAACTGTAAACTAGCAACAACAAGTTTAAAACTTTAAATAAAGTGCAGAAAACCGTAGCTTAACAGGTAATCAAGCTGTGGGTTATATAGTTGTGGGTTAAATAGTTCAGTGGAATACAGTTCAGTTCAGCCGCCTACCTCTTCAGCTCAGCCGGACTTGTGGACTGAGCTGAAGCACCGCCCCCTCA
>CAUYPK010132270.1:0-12418 GCA_963574355.1 Loris lydekkerianus
ATAAACATTCTGGTACAGATGTCTTTGTGATATTGTGACTTTTGGTCTTCTGGGTGTAAACCTAGTAAAGGAATTATAGGATCGAATGGCAGGCCTATTTTTAGGTCTCTAAGTATTCTCCAAACATCCTTACAGAAGGGACGTATTAGTCGGCATTCCCACCAGCAGTGTAGAAGTGTGCCCTTTCCTCCACATCCACACCAACATTTCTGGTTTTGAGATTTTGTTATGTGGGCTACTCTTACTGGGGTTAGGTGATATCTCAAAGTAGTTTTGATTTGCATTTCTCCGATGATTAAGGATGATGAGCTTTTTTTCATGTGTTTGTAGATTTTGCATCTGTCTTCTTTAGAAAGGTTTCTCTTTAAGTCCCTTGCCCACCCTGAAATGGGGTTACGTGTTCTTTTCTTGCTAATACATTTGGGTTCTCTGTAGATTCTGGTTATTAGACCTTTATCGAAGGTATAACCTGCAAATATTTTCTCCCATTCTGAGGGCTGTCTGCTTGCTTTACTCACTATGTTCTTGGCTATGCAGAACCTTTTTAGTTTGATCAGGTCCCAGTAGTGTATTTTTGATACTGCTTCAATTGCCTGGGAAGTCCTCCTCATAAAATATTCAACCAGGCTGATTCCTTCAAGAGTTTTTCCTGCACTTTTTTCAAGTATTTTTATAGTTTCATGTATTAAGTTTAAATCTTTTATCCAGTGAGAGTATATCTTAGTTAATGGTGAAAGGTGTGGGTCCAGTTTCAATCTTCTATAGGTTGCCAGCCAGTTTACCCAGCACCATTTGTTAAATAGAGAATCTTTTCCCCACTGAATGTTTTTAATTGGTTTGTCAAAAATCAAATAACGGTAAGTAGCTGGATCCATCTCTTGGTTCTCTATTCTGTTCCAGACATTTACTTCTCTGCTTTTGTGCTAGTACCATGCTGTTTTGATCACTATTGATTTATAGTACAGTCTCAGGTCTGGTAGCATGATTCCTCCTGCTTTGTTTTTATTGCTGAGTAATGTTTTGGCTGTGAATATGGGGATTCTTACACTCTCCAGCTGTTATTGGAACTGACATTCAGATCCCTAAGAAGTACCTGCATTCAGTCTCCTGTTTGCTGTAACTCTTCAGGTTATGTCATCTATATGACACTGAGGATATAGCCCTCAGCATCCCTGGGGACAACTCAGAAAATACTTTCAAGGATCTATGCTTGGGTTCTTTTAAGGAATACAATACTAAGCTGGGAGAAGAACTTCTTGAATTACCTGGTCTAGGGCATGGAAACATATGAACAAAGAGAAATGCAAACACCAGGTCTTGCAAGTCTATGGGTTCCCACAGTTTCTTGTGTTTCCTTTTCTCAGGGTACTGGTCATGCCAGTTGGTTCTTATCTGTTTCCTAATCAACTGTTTCCCACTAAAGGTTAAGCCTTCCCATCACCAGCACCTAACTCAGTAAATATTTATTAAAGGAGTGCACAAAACATATAAAAGAATCTTAACATTTAATCTGTTGCTTCTACATTGTAAAATATCTACACTGACATGATTTGGGTCAGAGGCCATGATTTGCAAATTTGGCCATTGAATATTCTTGCCTAGCACTACAACTGTTCCAACTCTTTAGCAAAATGCTATATATATTATCTTTTTGATAACCAGCATTGTCTTGCTGGAGTAGCCTAGCTATGAGCTAGCTCACTCTTCTGTTGCTCCTACTTACATCCATTAAAACATTAATTCACCTACATTATAAATGTCTAGTTACTTGTTATTTTTCATACTCAACTTGTGGGAATATGTAGATTTTCCACTTTCCTTGAGATATTTGACTGTGATGTTTATAGTATGTCTTCAGAAGCCCTATTACCTAGAGCAGAAAAGGCACTTAATGTTGGTTGAACTCTCTTCCACTCTGCTGACATATATCTCCTGGTATTCATTTTTATTTCCTCCAGTGTCTTCAGTTTTTTCCCTCACATTGACTCTTGGTTCCCCAATTTCACCATGATTCAGTCTCTTCTATGATAGGCAGGCAAAATACTTTCTTTTTAAACATCATTGAGAAGCCTCAACTCAATGTCTCTGTTTCTCACCACCTGTGCTTTTCCTGTTATACAATCTAGCTTTGGGATCCACCACTGTACTAAACTTTCATTCTCAAAGATTATATTTAAAGGCTTCCTGCTAAGTCTATTGTCCTTTTTTTTTTTTTTTTGTTTTTTTTTTTTCCAGGCAGAGTCTCACTATGTCAACCTCAGTAGAGTGCTGTGCCATGACAGCTCACAACAACCTCAAACTCTTGGGCTTAAATGATTCTCTTGCCTCAGCTTCCCAAGGAGATAGGACTACCACAATGTCCACCACAATGACCAGGTATTTTTTTGTTGCAGTTGTCATTGGTATTTTAGCTGGTCCAAGCCAAGCTCAAACCTGCCAGCCTCGATGTATGTGGCCAGCACCCTACTTACTGAGCTGCAGGCCCCAACCCATTGTCCTGTTTTGATCCTCTTTCTCCTTAAGCTTTTTTCAGTATTTGACAGTGTTGATGAGACTTGTTGTTCAAATTCTCTTGTCCTTAAAATTGTAAAATGGGTTAATAACTCTTAACCACACAGGATGATTGGTTATGAGGCTTAAATAAAATCATACATGTGCACAGTCACTGGGGGCACAGGTGCTGTACCTCTAACAGCAGTAGGGCCTGACGAAAGAGTAAAAATAAAAGTCTACAATTCATCTATGTGAATATGCAGAATTTGTCATTCAAATTTACTGTTAAATAAAACAATAATTTCCTACTTTAGCAAATACATTTTTGTAACACCTTTGAAGACCATATTTAAATATAGAATTTTTGGACCATTCAGGCCAAAACATGTTGGTAAAAGGGAGATCTTGCCCCTCATCTTGAAGTGCACCCTTATTCTTTTCCCTTGATGACCTCTAACCTAGACTGAAAGAAACATTGAATACACATATGTGGATTCATGAAATGTGATCTGAAAATAAAGGTATCAACTCTTGATGGGCATGTCCCTTTGCCTTGTGGACCATTCACCCTGTGCAGAGGAATGCAGCTATATGAATGCTCAAATTTGTCCTCAAAAGTTGGATGATTTTTCTTGGACCATTGTAGATATGCAATAAATGGCTGTTGTTGTGAATATGGTTGTTTACTCCTAATAATGCATGCTCCGAATCAAATTAATCACCTTCCCTCACAATCTTTCCTCCATTTTACCTTCTTTACTTTTTCCAGTTGCAGCAACAATAACTCTCTTATTTAGGCTACAGATTTTAGAGTTTGTTGGGAATTATTTCTTTTCTTCATTGTCTAAATCTGACCAGTCAGGAAGTCCTGTTCATTCTATCTTCTACCTACAGATTCATATATTTGGAAACCACTAATCTGTTAGACCAATCAAGACAGTGAGATACAGTAGAAAAAGGCCAGGATTTGGAACCAGACCAAGTTCAAGTCTTGACCTGGAGCAAATCACTTCCCTTCTCAAAGCTTTTATTTTCCCAGCTATAAAACAGAAATATCTACTTCTTGAGGTTACTATGGGGATTAAAGGAGATGATGTAAATAATATGAGAGGCACAGTTCATCATAAGCAGTAGGCTCCGAAGATTGTTTTTTCCTTTTTTTGCTTGGTTTGGTGTAAGCTCCTAGATGACCTGTACCCTATTTCTTTAAATCATTCTGCATGATGATGAAGGCTGTTGGGTGAGAGTAGGGAAAACTATGCAGAAAGTACAGCTTAATAACTGCTTTGTGATTGTTTTAGCAATACTGTAAAGAGACCGTCAAGTAAAGGGGAAACTATCATAAGGGTATAGGTGGCCTAAGAGAAGAAGTGAACCTAAGAAATTATAAAGACCTCAACAACTGGAGTTTATAAATGGATTTTCATTAGTGTGATCCAGCTACCCTCTATTTCCTTCATTTCCATTCCCAACTGGATCTCCCATCACTTCAATGTGAACACAGTACAAGAATCTTTCTTGCTCCAGCTTGATCCAATGGTTTTAAATTCTACCACCTACTACTATTTTTTTTTCTTTCATGTGTCCTAGTTCAAATATGAGAGCCGGAGAGTCTGATAGGCCCAGATATTTGTTTGTGTGTGTGTGTGTGTGTGTGTGTGTGTGTAAGAAAAACAATTTATAGGTTCTAGGCCAGCTTAAAGATGGGTTGCCTTTAGGTCAGATTTAGTTAGGATTAGGTCATTTAGTGCAAAACATGGCACTGTAAAGCTTCAGGAACAGTTTATCTCGGAAGAAGATACGGTTTAGGCAGGGACCATAACTTAGGACTGGCATAACATTTTAGTCTGGGTTTGAAAAATTAGGCAGATGTGGGCAGAGACTTAGAAATCAATGTATAATTATTAGATGATACTGTGGCATCTATGCTTTGGAAAGTAGTGTAGGTAACTATTCTCTGGTAAGTAGCAAGGTTATCTATTTCCTGGACATGATACAGCCACTCATTCTCTGGGCTTTGAGTCTCTACCAGCAGCAGTAAAGACAAATTGTCTACATAATAGAATCTGATTTCCTGACTGCATTCCATTATGACTCACTGGTGTTTAAGATTATTCACCTCCATTATCTTCTTTGAGCTTTGAAACAGCCGGCTGATAAGGATTAATCCTTCCCTCTTTAGGTAAAGAAACAGAGGTAAAAAGAGAAACCTCTCAAACCTAGTCTGCCTCTTGAATACACACTGTCCTCAATGAACTCATATTTTAGTCTTCATCATTTTAAATATGAGAAGCCATAATGAATTATTCTACTTCTCATTTTATAGGTAGAAAATCTGGGGCATAAGAAGACACCAGGACTGGGTTGGTACTGACAAGTAGAGGCATAAAATGGACTACTTTTTTGGGAAAATGTAAGCGAAGTTCCCACTTCCATTAAACGTATCCTTAGATGCACCAGAATTTCCTAGAGTGCTTGTAAAACACAAATCGCTGGGTCTTACTCCCAGAGATTCTAATTCAGTAGGTCTGAAGTGGAAGCAGGAAGTTTACATTTTTAATAAATTCCTAGGTATTACTGATGTTTTTGGTTCAGGGAGCCACATGATGAAAACTACTGTTATAAGCAAAGCATTGTTTTTATTTCCAATTTCATTTTGTTACTCGTCAAATGATTTTTACCTGTCTTAAACTGTACAGTGAGTGTAATAAAACTTGTCAATTATCATCACTCATTTGTATGTAGTGTTTTCTTTGGTCTTCACTTACACACTTTTCATGTTATTTGTTGAAGGGAGAAAATTATAAATTTTGGGGAAATTTATAAATACCTTGTATAGGTAAAGGTATGGTGTCAGCAGAAAAATACTTAAAGGGGCACTATTGTATAGGTATCAACATCATTTCCAGCTTTCTCCAGGCCTTCTTGGACATGATTATAATTTTTTGGTTTCAAAAAGCTTTTATTTGAAACTATAATTAAAATTTTAATCATTTACATTGTGAATAGTGCTTGTGGTCCAAAATGTGTCTAAAAGTAATGAGCCTAAAATTATGTTGCATATGGGGTGTAAAAATTTATTCTCAATCATAAAGAGAGATACAAATTCTAAAGGAAGTATCTGCTAATATAACCAGTATTAAGAATATTTAAATGTATAGAATTTATTTAAAAATCAGGCTTACCCCACATAATATATTTAATAATAAAGGTATTAATTACAGTGGTTAAACTAAATGGAAGGGAAGAATAGATAGAGAATATCATGCTATTTAAGCCTCAAAATTGATGAATAAATCAAGTCTTTTGCAGATACGCAAGCACTGAGAAAATTTGCCACAACAAGACCAGCTCTAAAGGAAATACTTAGACCTATTCTCAACACTGACCACCACAGTGGACCACCATCAAAGTAAACACCCAGAATCTTAGCTCCACAATGGTGCAGAGGATAAAAATTCACTACAAACTATCACAAAATAAGATGAATAGAACTCCACCACACTTATCAATTATCGCAATAAATTCACCACTGAAGAGGTACAGGCTGGCTAATTGGATAAAAAAAGCAGAAGCCATACATATGCTGCCTTCGGTGGCACACTTATCCCTGAAGGACCAATAAAGACTCAGGGTTAAGGGATGGAAAACAGTATTTCAAGCAAATGGAAATCGGAAGAAAGGAGAATTTGCAATCTCATTTTTTGCATACAAGGGAATTTAAAGCAACTAAAGTTAAGAAAGACAAAGATAGACACTTTACACTAGTTAAAGGAACAATACAATAAGAAGGCATTTCAAATTTAAATATTTATGCACCCAATTTAAATACTCCCAGATTTATTAAACAGACCATGATCGGTCTGAGCACTATGATAGCCTATACCACCATAACATTCAAGGACTTTAACACCCCTCTGACAGAACTGGGCACATATTTTAAACAGACACTAAACAAAGATGCAAAGGACTTAAATGTGACTCTAGAACAAATGAAATAAATACACATATACAGAATACATCATCAAAAAGCTAAGGAATATACATTTTTCTCTTCATCCCATGGTATATACTCCAAAATCCACATCCTAGGATACAACTCAAACCTCAGAAAAATTAAAAGAATAGAAATTGTTCCTTGTGTCTTCTCAGACTGCAGGCAATAAAGGTGGAATTCAACTTCAAGAAAAATGTTCATCCCCACACAAAGACTTGGAAATTAAACAGCTTTATGTTCCAGGATAGTTGGGTTTAGGAAGAGATAAAGGAGGAACTTTTTAAATTCCTCAAATATAACAACAATGAAGACAGAAGTTACCCAAACCTCTGAGATACAGCAAAAGTCTTAAGAGGGAAATGTATTGCATTAGATGCCTACATTAAAAAAACAGAAAGAGAGTGCATCAACAAAGTCATGAACCACCTTACATCATTGGAAAAAGAAGAACAATATAATCCCAAACCCATCAGAACAAACGAAATAACCAGAATGAAACCAGAATGAAATTGAAAATAAAAGAACCATTCAGAAAATTAACAAAACTTGTCATTGTTGTAGTCTGTATGTCTATGTATTTCTGATTGTTTGTGCATCTATGGGCTTGTGTGTCTGGTAGCCTTTTTATCTGTTTATTTGCTCATTTGGTCTCAATGAGTTTGGTGTTTCGACCTGCAATTCTGAGCCCCCAGTACTCCCCTTCACTGTCATTCTGAGGTCTGGAGGTCTGTCCCCTAGGAGTCCAGATTCTTGGGTGATTTCTCAAGGGGCTTGGACAGGGCCTGGACTGCAGCTAGTCAGTGCTGATTCTGCGGCACAGGAGTGAGGAGACAATGGTTGGCTGAGAGGGAATCACACATGAACAGCAGTGCCCCGAGGCAAAGAGCAGGAGCTGTTTTTGACAACAATAAGGCCCACCCCCAGATATCCTGAAGCCACACCCCCTGTCTCCCTGGGCAACCAGAGGAGGCCGGGGATCTTCCCAGATGGCAACCACCATGGAACAGACCTGGGACTGAAACACAGGCTCTGTGAGTAAAGGGTTTCCTGAAGTGGTATAGGCCTGGGTAGAGTGTGGGGACTAGAAAATGCATGCACAGAGCCAGGAAATTCCCAGAGCGGGGCTGACCCAGGTGACTGCTTTACTGAGCCTAAGATGCACCTGGCCCTCAGGGGATCATCAGCCTATAGACAAAGGAAGGCAGGAGGCTAGAGCTGACAGCTAACTGTGCTGTGAATACAAACCTGCAGGAGTAAAGACAGGCCTGAGGCACAAGTTCTGGGAACTCAAATCAGCTTCTCTTCTACAGAGAAATTTAGCAGGGACAGAAACAAACAAAAGTTGTTTTGTTCTGCCCATAACATCAATCAGAGGCAGGGCTGGAACAGAGTGAACAGCCCCCAAACTCTATCAAGTGCCCAAGTTTGTCAGGTCTCACATCCCCCTACTGAACAGAGGCAGAGAGCAGCGGTCTAACTGAGCAGATACAGATTTCCTTGTGATTCAGGCAGGTGCAAACCTCTGGAGTATCTGCTCACTGGAGACAACTGGGTCACAGCCCTGCGCGGCTATCAGTGACTTGGTGTGACAGAGGTGCAAGGTGGGAAAGGAGGCATAAACCTTCCCAGACTGATCTATTTGCTGGGTGGATCCTTCTGACTTCACGGAGCACCGAAGCAAATCATATCTGAGTTGTCACCAGACCCCTGCGATCCAGTTGCCAGTGACCTTTGAAACTCTCCCACCTGAGACAGGTGCTGACTGAGACAATTGATTTAGACCTTTTGAACTGAGCCAATCGCCTAAGGACTATTCAAGTGGTGCCCTGGGTGTGTGGCTGTAGAAAGGTTTGATTTTCCTCTTCCAATTGTTGCCTGTGGGGGGCGGGGTGACTTAATTGCTGGTACTTCTCCACAACTGAGACTTTAACCCAGAGTAACTGTTTCACTAGGGTCAAACAGAGACCAGCTGAAATCAAGACAGAACCACTTAGCCCCACCATACCAAATAGGTCCCCAGTTTCTCAGGCTGTAACACTCTATGGGTCCTTGACAAAGCTCCAGGGGAAAAGTCAAACGGTGTAAAGTAATCATGGGGTGGAATCAGTGGAATAACTCTGCTAACGTGAATAACCAGAATAGATCAACCCTCCCAAGGATAGATATGGCAGATGTAACTGAGGATCCCATCCATAAGCAGCTGGAAGAGATGTCAGAAATTGAATTCAGAATTTGGATTGCAAACAAGATTAATAGAATGGACAAAAATTTGGAATTAGAAATTCGAAGAGCAATTCAAAAGTTAGAATTAGAAATTTGAGGAAAAAGCTTTTTTTTTTTGAAAAAATGCATAAAATCAATAAACCTTTGGCCATATTAACTATAAACAGAGAAGTAAAATCTCTAATAACCTCATTCAGAAATGATAAAGGGGAAATAACAACAGATGCCACAGAAATACAAGAGGATAGAGATTTTAGAGTTTGTTGGCAATCATTCCTTTTCTTCTTTTTCTAAATCTAACCAGGGTTTAAGTCCTGTTCATTCTGCCTTCTACCTGCAGATTCTTATATTTGGTTATTTTGCTCTCAGTCTTCTCTGTCATCTAACTCATTGCCTTAAGCCAGGATTATTTTTTTTAAATTTCAGATTAATATGAAGTTGCAAATGTTTAGTTTACATTGTTTTCATTTCTAAAGTAAAGTTCAAGTTATAGTTGAGCCCTTCACCCAGGGGTCATGTTGAACACCCTCACATTGTGCCCATTAATTGAGAACCCTCTCTTCTCTTCTCTTCTTTCCCCTTTTGCTCCTCTTCTCTGCTCCTCACTGAAATATACTTGTGTTTTTCTTTCATGTGACCATGTAGTTGTTTATTTATTGCCTTCATATTAGTGTTGAGTACTTTGAATACTTGCTTATCCATTCTTGTGATACTTTATGAAGAAGAATGTGTTTCAACTCCATCCAGGTAAACAAAATATGTAAAGTGTCCATCTTTTCTTATGGCTAAAACATGCTCTATGGTATACATATACTACAGTTTGTAAATTTTGTTATGTAATAAGGGGCACTTGAGTTGATTCCATGTCTTGGAAATTGTGAACTGAGCTGCAGCAAACATTTTGGTGTAAATGTTCTTGTGGTAAAAATGATTTTTTTTTTCTTTCTGGGTAGATACCTAGCAATGGGATGACAAGAACAAATGAAGGTCAACTTTTAGTTCTTTGAGGATTCTCCATACCTTTTTCCATAGAAGTTATATTTTCCATAGAAGTTGTATATCTTTGCCAACAATATCATCTTATATGTGGAGAACCCCAAAGACTCAATCACAAGACTACCAGAAATGATAAAAAAGTAATGTCTCAGAATATAAATACAATGTCCACAAATCAGAAGCCTTTGTATGTATGCCAATATCAACCAAGATAAGAAACTAGTCAAAGACACAATCTCCCTCACAGTAGTGTCAAAGGAAATGAAATAACTTAAGATATACATAAATAGTGGGGGAAGGATCTTTATAAAGGAAATTTCAAAACCCAAAATAAATAAATAGTAGAAAATATTAAAAAATTGAAGAACATACTGTGCTCATGGCTGGGAAGAATCAACAATGTTAAAATTTCTGTACTTTCCAAAGCAACCTACAGATTGAATGCAATCCCCATTAAAATAACCACATCATACTTTCAAGATTTTGAAAAAATAATTCTTCATTTTGTATGTAACCATAAAAAAACCCATATAGCCAAGACAATCCTTAGTAATCAAAACAAAGTTAGAGGTATCAGCCTACCAGATTTTAGGCTGTACAAGAAAGCTATAGTCCTCCAAACAGCATGCTATTGGCACAAAAATAGAGATCTAGACATATGGAACCAAATAGAAAACCAAGAAATGAAACTAACATCTTACAGCCACCTAATCTTTGATAAACCAAACAAGAACATACTCTATGGGAAACAATCTCTATTCAATAAATGGTGCTGGGAGAATTAGATAACCACATGTAAAACACTGAAACTGGACCCACACTTTTCTCTAGTCACTAAAAGTGATTCAAGATGAACAAAATTTCTAAATCAATGGGATGAAACAGTAAAAATTCTAAAAGAAAGTGTGGGCAAAACACTTGAAGTTATCATCCCGGGGAAAGATTTTATGAAGAAGACTTCCATGGCAATAACAACAAGAAGAAAAATAAAAAAATGAGACTTAAATTGAGTAGCCTCTGTACAACTAAGGAGATGACAACCAAAGCAACTAGACCACCATCAGAATGGTAAAACATATTTGCATATGATGAATTGGACAATAGTTTGATAACTAGGATCTACAGAGAACTCATATTAATCAACAACAAAAAAACCCCAACTATCCCTTATATCAATAGGCAAGAGAGATTAATAGAACCTTCTCTAAAGAAGACAGATGAATGGCTGAAAAACATATGAAAAAATGTGCATTGTCCCTGCTTATCAGAAAAATGCAAATCAAAACCACCCTAAGCTATTACCTAACCCCAGTGAGAATGGCCCAGGTTGATCACACTTTCAACCTGGATTAAGTTGAAACACTTTGAGATCACAAAATCTCAAAGCTGCAGAAGCTGGCATGGATGTGGAGAGAGGGGAGCACTTTTACACTACTAGTGAGACTGCAAACTAATATAACTGTTTGGAAGGAAGTATGGAGAATACTCAAAGAACTCAAACTAGACCTATCATTTGATCCTTCAAACTGATTGCTAGACATCTACCCAGAAGAAAAAAAGTACTTTCATCATAAGGATGAAGTAGGATGTTTATCATAGCTCAATTTACAATTGCCAAACTTTGGAAACAACATAAATGCCCACCAACCCAGGACTGCATTAATCAGCTGTGGTATATGTATCATATGGAATACTATTCAGCCACTAAAAAGATGGAGACTTTACATCTTTTATATTAACCAGGATCAAATTTAAACACACTCTTCTTAGTAAAGCATCACAAGAATGAAGAAGCAAGAATCCAATGTACTCAATTCTGATATGAGGACAATTGATGACCTTGTACATGGTGGGGAGTGGAGCAATAGGGGAGTGTACAGAGGGCAGGAGGGAGGGGGCTGGGGGTCACGTTGTATGACATACCTCTAGAAGGTGGGACATAAGTATAAGAGGGACTTTATCTGACAAATGCAGTCAGTGTAACCTATACCTTCAATAATTCTCCAAAAATTAAAAAAAGAAAACTAGAAGGTCATATTTGCATTTATCTGATGATTAAGGATGATGTGCACTTTTCCTGTGTTTGTTGGTCATTCATATGTCTTCTTTTTTTGTTGTTTCAAAAACATTTTTTTATTATAATTTTCTTCACTTTTTTTCTGTTTTTTTTTTTTTTTGAGTGTGTGTGTGTGTGTGTTAAGACATTCATATTCTACATTTACTAAGTTTCACATGTACCCTTTTAAGATGCACCGTAGGTGTAATCCCACCAATTACCTTCCCTCCACCCATTCACCCTCTCCCTTTTCTCCCTCTCCCCCTTCCCCATATTCTTAGGTTATAACTGGGTTATAGCTTTTATATGAAAGACAAATTATTTTCCTAGTAGGGCTGAGTACATTGGATACTTTTTCTTCCATTCTTGAGATACTTTACTAAGAAGAATATGTTCCAGCTTCATCCATATAAACACAAAAGAGGTAAAGTCTCCATCTTTAATGTTCCATAATATTCCATGGTGTACAGATACCACAGTTTATTAATTCCTTCGTGGAATGATGGGCACTGGGGCTTTTTCCATGACTTAGCAATTATGAATTGTGCTGCAATAAACATGGTACAAATATCTTTTTAATAATGTGATTTTTTGGTCTTCTGGTGATATAGCTAGTAGAGGAATTATAGGATTGAATGGCAGGTCTATTTTTA
>CAUYPK010132274.1:0-23468 GCA_963574355.1 Loris lydekkerianus
GATGTGCGATCTCCAACCTTCTCTCCTGGTATAGCTCGAATCCTCCAGGTTACTTTCTAAATTTCCATCCTTTAACTCTCCTTCTGGACGGGAGCCTCTGTGAAAAGCTGGCTTCAGTCCGCCATCTTGTCTCCCCCCCCAAAAATGTAGAAAATTAAATGGCAGCTCAAACCTTGCTCAAGGAGTACTTGTAAAAGTAGGCTTCAGGTAAGGGTCTAGGTTAATCGGCCTTGAAGGGGACTCTCAGAGGAAGCTGAAAAGCATAAAATGTTTACAAATTATGGGGTCACACCAATTATGAGCATCAGATAGTCATCTGATCAGATAGTAACCAGCATCAGATTTTTCCCCAACTCCCCAATAGAGTATGAGAAAGTATGAGCTTCTTTCTAATACTCTATTTAGGAAATTGCACATGACCAGGCATGGTGGCTCACACTTGCAACCCTAGCAATCTAGAAGGCCGAGATAGGTGGACTGCCTGAGCACAGAAGTTTGAGACCAGCCTGAGCAAGACCAAGACCCCATCTCTACTAAAATAAAAAAAGTGAACCATGTACCAGATGTTGTGGTGGGTACCTGTAGTTCTAGCTACTAGGGAAGTTGAGTCAAGAGGATCACTGGAGTCCAAAAGTTTGAGGTTACTATGGGCTATGACACTACAGCACCCTACCTAGGGCAACAGAATAAGACTCTGTCTTAAAAAAAAGAGAGAGAGAGAAAAAAAATTGCACTTAATCCTTAAAGTTCTTAACTCTTTAACTTGTAATCCCCCAGTTAGTATTTTTCCTTTATTCTTTCTGTAAGTCTGTGTTGTGTTTTCATTTTTTTTAATTTTCTACTTAATACAGATCAGGCAGACCTGTATTTTCTAGCCATTGAGATTATTTTAGAAATTGACTTGGTGTTATGAAGTATCTGTTACTTACCCAAATTATTTGATTAGCATTTTATTTTTTTATGTCAAATTAATATGAGGGTACAAATTTTTAGTTTACATTGTTTCAGTTAAGGGCTCAACCACAACTTGATTAACATTTCAATCTTTTTTTTTTTTTCAAGCCATTGTATTTTTTTAATGCATAATTCTTAAGCAGTTTAGCAACTTACAGGTGGAGATTTCCTACCAAAATGGTACACAGAGACTAAATTGCACAAGCCCCTATCTCCACTATCATCTTGTCTCTATCTCAGAACACTCAGGACTATCAAATACCTTGCAAAAATCCAGATGAGTGGTGGTATCCAAATAATGTCTTGATTTACCAGTCTAATAACTCTATATAAAATTTCCATAGGATCATACAGAATACATCAAATAAATGAATAAGCTTCCTCTTCTTTGGGGGACTGGAGAGAAACCACAAAGAAATTTGGGCATTGATAGCATACAGATTCTACACGTAGCAAGAGGAAAAGACATTTAGACATGGTTGGCTCTCTGGCCCCTGCAGAACAGGAACCTTGGCCTTCATACATAATCACTGAATTATTCACATCAGGGGTTGAGGTTTTATGGAAGATTATTCAACCCTGGGTTGATTAAAATTATTGTGATGGGTACTTACTATATAAAATGCCAGTGTTTCAAGGCCTCCAGACACACCCAAAATATACAAAGACCTATGCACGGTACAAATCACCTAGATTCACAATACACCCGATATTTTTTCATAACCGTGCTCCTAAAATATATCAAGAAAGTAAACGTCCAGGGAGACTTATGGAGAGATGCAAGAATGAACACAGAAGCAAAATCATTACTACATGTTTTTCCTGTCCGTTTTATTCAAATGTGCGCATAATTGTACACATAAAAACCAAACTTTCTTTTCAGATATTGCTGATAAGGAGAAAATATTTATGATGGTGGTTTGAAGATTATAGTATCTTTATTTTATTTCTCCATAATCTTTATTTTATTTCAGTTAAAATCCATTAATATTAAAGATTTGGTTCCCCGTCAAATAAAATCCATTTATAGAACTTGATCTGGGCATCTTAATTATCGTTGTTAACTTACAAGAGAATTGATGTCTTCTGAAAAAAAAAAATTTAAACTTACACATGTAATTTATTTCACTAGAACAAATACTTTGCTGTTATTTTCTTAAGATAAGTTACTAAATATAGTTTTCTTAGAATTTTTTTTCTTTCTTAAAATGTGAAGCACAAGGCAGTTGTTTTGTTGTTGTTGTTGTTGTTGTTGTTTTTCTGGTGTAAGAGATGATTGGGAGTAAACAGCCTTGGGGAAAAATTAACTCCTTCAAATCAATGCTTGTTGGTGAAGCTACATTTGATAAATCAGCCCTGAGGGAGAATCTCCCTCTGCAGGATATTTACCTTTGAACGTGACCTATGGGTTGGGAATCTTTTAATCATTTCTTTTCATTATGAAAGTTTTTGAAACGTTTTTACACAAATCCTTCAGGATTCACTAATAAGAATGATTTAGTAGTAGCTTAGTGACGTATTCTAAAATGATCACAGCACTCTTAGTTCTCATACTTAGAGCTGCAAAGTTTGAGAAGGCAAGAAGTTGCCATCAATCAACACATCATATGTTTTTTAAATATCTACTTCCTGCTTATCTTTACATAATGGACACAATCTAAAATTGTGGGTTCTTACAATAGATATTGAATCTGCCTGTAAAGTACAATACTTTAGAAGAGGAATAGAGTATGATAAATGGTTAGAAATCATTTAGTTCAATTCCAAATATAATTCAATTAAGATCAACTCTAAATATTTCAAAGATCTTATAGTATGTTTTAAACTAGCTTTCTTTTTTCTTTTCTTTTATTTTTCTTTTTTTTTTTTCTTTCCTTCCTTCCTTGCATCTTTCCTTCCTTCTTTTCTTGGGATAAATGTCTGCATGCCACTGGTAATAACTTACTTTGTGAGTGTACATGCCACTGGTAATAATTTACTTTCCCTCTATCACACAGGGGAAGTCATATTTGGATTAAAACAAAGGCAAAATAATGTTCTGCAAAATAACACTGATACGGCATTAAGAATTAAAAACATTCTAACCTAAAAGCAGTTGAGTTATTTGAAGTTGAAACATCTAGGTAAGTTTCTGGAACTAGCAAATGTTTACTTCTTCTGGTTGGGTTAGTGGGATTAAAGGCATAAAATAAGCGTTTTAAAATATTTAGTATTTAAATATTTAAAACATTTCTACATGTGAATCTTTTTTTTTTTTTTTTTAGAGACAGGGGTCTCACTTTACTTCCCTTGATAGAGTGCCATGGCGTCATAGCTCACAGCAACATCCAGCTCTTGGGCTTAGGCGATTCTCTTGCCTCAGCCTCCTGAGTAGCTGAGACTACAGGTGCTCCCCACAACGCCCAGCTATTTTTTTGTTGCAGTTTGGCCACAGCCGGGTTCAAACCCGCCACCCTCTGTATATGGGGCCGGCATCCTACTCACTGAGCCACAGGCACCACCCAGGTGTGAATCTTTTGACTATAATTTACCAGAACCAGTGTCATAACTTAGTCAGAAAATGAGAGACATGTATACTCAGGCACAAATCAGGAAGCAGGATTGTACAGTAAAATAAGATTCCATATCAAACTTATAACCCAGCTTAGGACACAGACATTAATGAAAGAACTCACTGGAAAATAATAAGGTTGGCCAGGAAATCCTTGATTTTGATCCTATAATGCCTATTTGAGTATTGTGAGTACTGTGGGTTGGGCTCTGGAAGAAAATTCAACTGTTAAGTGAAAGTCCAAATATAAGGAGGAAGATTATTCACAGTTTTGAATCCAGAGATTACAATAATTACTTAGTATGGAGTTATTGTTAAGATGGCAAGAAATAATTAACCAGGATTCACAAGAAATAAAATATCAGAACTAAATAATGAGAAACCTAGGTGTAACACAATATAATAAACAGATCCACTTTAGGCATTTCTGAATGTGTATCCTGAACAGTCATGGACCATCTAGCAAGCACAGGAAAATCTGAAAAACACATTAACTCTTTCAGGTCATTTATTAAGTGATATCACATGTATCACCCTTGAAAAATTAAATCCACATGCTAAAACGTCTTTTTTATACTAGCAAATTGTGCTCTGAGAAATGCTGGATCTTTAAGAATAATAACAAAAGCAACAAGGACTTGATACCTACAGAGATTCATGGACGAAGATGACAATAAAAGAAAAAAGACACTTGGATACCAGGAAATAAAACTTGAATAAACATATGGGGATGCCTTCTGGTCTCATATGAGCATAAAGCAAAAGTGAATGTCTTGAGGTAGTAGGCAGGGGGAGAGCAGACTGAAGAGCACAGTTGTCCTAGGTGGTGGTCAGAAAACCTCTATCAAAAGAACCCCTGGTCAAGGCAGCCCTGTTTCTAAATCCTGTGACAAGACTGAGCTTAGTCTGACAGTGTAGACCAGAGTTTTTCAATCTTTTTTTATCTTACAGCACACTTGAACCTATAGTTAAACTTCCACAGCACACTTAAATTATGGGGCTCACAAAAACAAGAGTGAAAGAGAGAACATACTTATGGAACTTTGAACTTCTTTTGAAAATAATTTAATTAATGATCTTTTAATTATTTCACAGCACTCCTAAAATCCTCCCATGGGACACCAGTGTCCAATGAACACCAGGTTAAAATCACTGGGATAAATCATGTGACTCCAGCCTTCAGGAGAAGAGGTTTAGATACACAGGAAACAGTGTAGATTATTAATTTTAAAGTGAACATTACCGTATGTTTTCGTAACATATATTTTTGGCCCATTAGAAGCTGGCATTCTCCATAGATTGCAACTGCATAAAAAGCCAACATCCCTCTGTTTCTTCAGGTTTTTTATGACAAGCTATGAAAAAAGGAAGGCATCTCTCTCTTTCTGTGATGTTTCCCTTCAAATGATGGCTGAGAAACTCACAGGAGAGGTTACCCACCCATTCCTTGTTCCATTGTCTCTGTACTTGAATCTGAAAATGAGATTGAAGATGGAGGACTACTAAGGGGAAGAAAGAGATAAGTAGGCATTGGGAAGGCAAATTTTCTGTACACATTTAAGTTGAAACTATAAGTATATTTATTATATTGCCTAATGGCTGAAAGCTCATGTCAATTAAGTTTACCACAATTAAGTTCACCACATATATACTATATATGCAATAGTATATAATTGCATATATACTATTATAAAGGCATTCTGAAGTAAATGAAAAAGGCAGAAAGACATTTCCTCTATTATTTTGTATACATTTGGGTAGAATTTTGAAATAGGTATTAATCTTTGTCATAGAAACAAAATTATAATTATGATAATAGACATGTAGATGTTATGAAAACTGTAAGGGGGTTTCAGCACAGGTGGAGTTACTCATCACACAGAAATCTCACTATTGAGACAATAAGGATTCCCAAAGAAGGAAGGAAATTTCAGCACAAATGATGTCTTATTGGGAGAAGCAGCCTCAAATCCACCACCCTGACCAACGGAGATGATGGGCTTTCTAAAGAGGGGCCACATGAATTGGTGAGTTTTGGCATTAGAAGCTTGCTCTCAGTGCCCTTCAGAATCTTCTCCTGTTATCTTCTAGAAATTCTATTCTTTCTGGGAGGCAATTCAGAGAAAATCTAAACCATCAGAGGGAGACAATTATAAAAAATATACAGAGGTCATGAGAATGTGTTTTTAAAGCTGGTTTTGTGGAGATGATGAAATAGGAGCACAAAGGGGAGGAAGTGAGCAAATTCCATACCCAAGTTGGTCCTTCACATATCATAAAGGAAGCATAATACCTTATTGTTGTTGCTGATAGAGACGGAAAACTACAGTCACAAGAAGGCAAACCATTTAAATGAGTCATGACTAGTCTGGTTATATGTGTTTCAGAGATCAATAAATAATAGGATATATAACTTTAAAAGTATTTTGAGACCCATGGGCAGTACCTGTGGCTCAAAGGAGTAGGGTGCTGGCCCCATATGCCCGGGGTGGCAGGTTCAAACCCAGTCCTGGCCAAAAACTAAAAAAAAAAAAAAAAAAAAAAAGTATTTTGAGACCCTATAGCTTGAATGCCCAGCTAGGAGTAAGAGAGTTGGACAGAGGCAATATTTAAAAAGAAAATAGCTGAAAAACTGTTTTGAGAACAGCTGAAATATAATTCTTATATATACGAAGCTCAAATGATCCTTAGCAAGGCAGACAAGTAACAAAAAATAAGTAGGATAAAAACTTCCAGATACATCATAGTGAAACTTTCCAATACTAAAATAAAAGAAAAAATAATAATATCAGCTAGAGGAAAAACACAGAGAGCCAAATATTCTAAAAATGATTCTTTATCTCAACAATGAAAACCTAAGGAAAGCAGAGACATTTTCAATGTGCTGAAAGAAAATAAGTGTGAATCTAGAATTCAGTTACTGGTGAAAATATCTTTTGAGACTCAAAGGAAAATAAAGATAACTTTTATAGAAGAAATAAACCTAATGTGAGCAATTTCATTATTAGTAGATTATACTCAAAAGTTTATAAAAAATATACTTTAAAGTTGAAAGGAATTGATCTTGTATGATTAAGAAAAGGGAAACATTAAAGAATGTTGAAGGTGGAAAACATGGGACTGATATATTAGCACATTAAGATTTACTATAGTGGATAATAATGGATGTTAAAAAGAGAGTGAAAATACATGACAACAATATTATAGTTTGAAACATTGTATGGAGTTAAAGTTTTCAAAGCCCATTTCATATTTCTGAGGAGGCTATAAGTATTGATTAACTTCCTTACCTCAGACCTCTGCTTGGGACTTTCTTTGTCTAAAGTATCCTTCTTACCCTCAATAGCAATGGGATAGCCAATAAATAACCCAATTCTCTTGCCTTTTAAGTGACAAAACTCAACCTTCCCCCCACCCCCAATACTTCCAAGAAGTTTCCAACTCAGTGGAGTCCCAGGTGCAATCAGTAGTATCATGATCAGTTGTAATAACCCATCTATGTTTCTATGTTGACTTTCTTCTCTTCTTCTCTCATTTCTCTCCTATTCTGTTTCCCTGTGTTACTTTCCCTGCAAACTACTATCATACCCTACTCCCAGGAAATCATTCTGAGAGAAGCCAATCTATGCTGACTATTAATAAGAAAGGGAAAAAACTAAATAAGAAATACTTAAACTCTGAAAGGTGGTAAGGTAGAAAGAGAAAAAAAAATAGACATGATGGAAAATGAAAAAAAAATCATAATAATGCAGCAGATTTTGCTCAAATGTATTTGGTAAGCACACTGAATGGAGATTAATTAAATATTCCAATCTAAAGACAAATGTTTTCAGATAAGTAAACAAAAGATTCTGAACATATGAAATCAAATCCCAAGAACACTATTAATAATATGTCCTAATTAATGTTATGGAACATAAATATCCTAGAACAGATCGTAGACTATAGGCTGAGTCACAAAATGTCTTGATAAATTTCAAAATATTTAAATATTCCAGATTATATCTGTGAAACTCATTAAAACACATATTCATTAAGTATAATTAAATTAGACATTAATATCAATGAGAGTCTAATAATACCCCAGGTATTTGAAAAGAAGCAAGAGGCATTTAAATAATTTATAGGTCAAAAAAGATACACCAAAAGAATTGAAAGTATTTTGTACAGAATTATTATAAAAATATATCAATTATTTTAAATGCTTACATGGTAAAATGAGAAAGATTTAAGAAGAATGACCAAAGATTCAAACTTAAGAAGCTGGGGAAAAAAGAGAAAATGAACGCATAATTTAAGCAAGAGAATAATAAGACAGGAAGAAAAATCAATGAAATAATCAAAATAAATTTATAGAAAAATATAGCAAAACCAAAAGTTGATTAACATTTATTAACAGAGAGAAAGAGAGAACAAATTACACTGAGGAGTGAATATTTGTACAACTTATGCAAAAATTGAAAATATAATGTATAATATTAGGGGATATTTTATGCCAATAACATGAACATTGAAGATGAAAAAAGCAGGTATAATATGACTAACAAATAAATTTGAAGTATATTACAAAAAGCTGTAGCACTACAGCTGCCAAATACACAATTAAAATTATTTCCAAAAAGAAAATCAAATTTCAGACTGCTTCACTGATGAATTCACTCAAATATTTAAGCAAGAAATAGCATTGATATTATAAATATTTCTAAAGAGGAAATTCTTTAAGAGGAAACAATTTCCACCTCATTTTAAGAGAACCAAATAACATAAATGCTGAAAGACAATAAAGAAATTGTCACAAAATTAAATTATAAATCAATATCATTCTTAAAAGTAGAATAAAAAAATCCCCCTTAATAGTAACAAAACAAATACAGCAAAATATGAAAGGACAATATTATATAACCAAGTGAGTGTAATATCAACAATTATAGTCCAAAGACCATCATAATGGCTTAACAGTAGAAGGGAGTGCTCTACTGGAAGTATCACTTCTCACATCCAGAAGAGAATGTCCAGAATGTGGCACAGGTATTTTCTCTTTGAAGAGGGATCCGACAGGTTGGCTTTTATGCCTAATAGTGCCTATTCCCCACAGAGTCATACACATTCAGCAGGTTGGGGAAAGAGCTATATGTATTAATTGGGGGATATTTATAAATAGATACGTATTTGTAGGCAATGGGTAAACATATATGTAATACACATCTCATGTTTATTTTGGGGCTAAGTTTTATGATGAAATTCCCTCTATCTATCTACCATTATCTGCAATAACATAACTAGAAAACTTAAATAATTCCTATAGATCAGTTAACAACTTAATAAAAAAATGGAACAAGGACTTGAAAATATTTTAACAATATCAACAAAAATGATATACAAATTGGCAAGAAGTGCACAAAATTACATCATTAGTAATTATAATTAGGGCAATGCAAATCAAAACCAAAGTTGGCCTTCTCAGCCTCTGATAAGTGTCATTCTGCTTTCCATTAGATCAATTATTTTATTGGTTGTAAAAATACAGGTAGATATTTAGATAGAATATCTAATATTTGATAGCACAACAAAGTGACTTAGTTAACATTTATAGTACACCTTAAAATACTTGTAAAGATTGCGTATGTATATCCCATTGATTACTACTCAACCACAAAAATAAATGAATTAATATCTTTTGCAGAAGTTTGGCTAGAACTGGAGGCCATTATTCTAAGTAAAGTATCTCAGGAAAGTGTAACACAAATTGGAATTGGAATAGTGTACCACAAAGAAATGATAAATGTTTGAGATGGTGGATAGCCCATTACGCTGGTTTGAATGTCTGTATCAAAACATCATACGTACTCTGTAACTATTTTCTACCTATAATAATTAAACACAATAATATATATGTCTGTGTGTATCATATATATAATCAACAGCAAAAAAAATCAAAGTTAGGAAGCACTTCACACTACTATAATAGATGTAAAAGAACATCAAATGTTGGCAAGCATGTAGAAACGTATAACTGTGCAACCACTTTCAGAATTTTTTTACAATGTTAAATATGCACCAGTCCTAATTTCGCTTCTAGGCACTTATTCAAAACAATAAAACATTTATTCACAAAAATAAATGTAAAAGAATTTATTTAGCAACATTTCTCCTAATAGTACCAACCTGTAAACAACTTAAATTTTCATGAAAAGATAATGCATTAAAAAAAAAATAAATCTCTGCTATAGCTATACCGTGGAATACAGCTCAGCCAAAAAACAACCAACGATGACGTGAGCAACAATATCGATGCATATCAAAAACAATATTGTAAGTTAAAGAAATCAGATGAAATAGCACATGCTATCTGATTCCATTTGGGTGAAAGTCAAGAAGCAAGGAAAACCAATCTATGGCAATAGAGATTCAGAAAGTGGTTCCCTATGATTAATAGATAATATGGGAGATGGTTTTGGATACTCTCTAAGGTGATGAAAATATGCCATGTATTTATTGTGGTGTGAATGACATGGATATATGCATTTGTCAAAACTCACTGAATTATATCTTGATATCTGAATATTTGACTGTAAGAAATTTTATCTCAAATTTTAAAAAATCTTGCAAAATTGATGACATTTGGTTAAGCCACGTTACCAGTCTGTGAATGCTAGTATTTTAAATAGAAAATGTGTTTTCTATACCCATAGTGACAAAATTTACAAGCATTCAATTAAGATACTGTTTTAGTTACTTTATGACCTTTAAGGAAAGTAAGAATCTTTCTTCCCTAAAGTGAATTTTAAGTATATATAATGTATGTATATAATACATTCAATAATTATATTTCAGATGAATATATGGTGACAGAGGGATTAGGTAATTTTTTTATGTTATAGTAAAATTACAAGGTTGAGCTGGTATTTGAAGGAAAGGAAACTTGCCCTGTGTTCTTTATGTATATTGCCTCCAATAAAGCATAATTATCAAATAGAAAAACTTTCTTGTGTTATTGTTCTGCTATAACAAAATACTATAGGCCAGATAACTTATAAAGAATAGACATTTATTTATTAGGTCTGGAAATTTGAAAATCCAAGATCAAGTACAGGTGTTAGTGAGAGTCCAGTCTCTGGTTCCATGACACCAACTTGTTGCTGCATCCTCCAGAGGACACAGATGCTATGTCCTTAAATGGAGAAAGAGCTGGGAGACATGAGAGTGCTCCTTTCAACCTCAAAGTCCTTCTTAAAGGTGTTAGTCCCATTCAGGAGTGTGAAACCCTCATGACTCATATCCCAAAGGCCACACTTCTTAATACTGTTGAATTAGAGATTAAGTTTGAACATGAGTTTTGTAAGGGACACTGTAATTCAACCCATACCAATTATCCATTACAATTAATACTTTTTTATTTTTACACTATGTATCAAATTTTATCTCGTTCTTAAAGTCTTCATTTTTAAGCATGTTCTTCCAACTCATTACGATATGCTGTCTTCCTGAAATCACAATTCACGAATTTTACACATAGTTGTGTCACTTTAGTGCTTCCTCTATTGTATGTAATCCTATTTTTGTTTCCTTTTCTTTCTTTTCTTTTCTTTTTTTTTGAGACAGAGTCTTATTTTGTTGTCCTCAGTAAAGTGCTGTGGCATCATAGCTCACAGCAACCTCAAACTCTTGGGCTCAAATGATCCTCTTGCCTGTGCCTCCTAACTAGCTGGGACTTGAGGCACCTGCCACAATGCCTGGCTAGTTTTTTTAGAGATGGGGTCTTGCTCTTACGCAGGCTGGTCTTGAACTTCTGAGCTCAGGTAATCTACCTGCCTTGACCTCCCATAGTGCTAGGATTACACGTGTGAGCCACCACACCCACCCTGTGTAATCCTACTTGATTCATGTAGATTATGGTAAATCTAATGTTTATACAATATATAGGACATTTTTAATATCCAACATATTACACTGATACTAGAACTAAATATTAATATTGAAAAATATGTGCATGCACATGCATGGATTGTATACCTCTTACAGCATATGGAAGGATTTAGGTACATAGAAATTACTAAATATTTCTATTGTGAAATGTAAAATAAACCTCAAATATTACTTTACATAATGATTTATTGGGACAAATTAGACATAGTTGAAAATATGTAAACCATTTATTTCCAACTGTACATAAAACCAACATTTTATTGGGCACATTGCCAACATTTAATACTTTAGAATTTATAGTTATTATACATCTAAAAGCAAAATATTTTTTGGTTACAAGAGTAGGCTGATTAACTCATGCTATTTCTCTGCAATCCATCTACGTGCTTTGCTATATAAGCAAAAACTACCCTATTTGGATGTCAGAGAAAGAACATGAATAAAAAGCCATTAGCTGTATCTGTTCCAAATGTATAATAGGCTGGGATTATGAAACCAACAAAACATCTGTTTTTCCTGTGAGGATCTGACAAGTTCAACTCTAGTTGTTGTGGTCCGCTATTAGAAATGATTACAGTCTGTACTGATTCTGCATGCCATCTGTCCTCATGAAACTGCATTAACTCATCATTTAATTCCATGCCCTTTTCAAATTATGCCCTTTAATGTTAACTTCACAAAATTGTTCCAACAGTTTTAAAAATACTATATATCTTCTCCATTTATTATTAAATCATGAGATGTATTCACTTGAGTGGAAAAAATGAAAAACAAAATTTTTACATGTGGAATAAATGTGGCTTCTCGATTGACTTTTTGGTGTTCTCACTACCCCAACCAAAAGACCGAAGAGCATAACCAGCTAGGGTGGCTTAGGCCTGTAATCCTCGCACTCTGGGAGGTGAAGGCAGGTGGATTGCCGGAGCTCACAAGTTCCAGACAAGCCTGAGCAAGAGCGAGACCCGGTCATCTCTAAAATAGTAGCCAGGCGTTGTGGAGGGTACCTGTAGTCCCAGCTACTCGGGAGGCTGAGACAGGAGAATCACTTGAGAGCAAGAGTTTGAGGTGGCTGTGAGCTATGATGCCACAGCACTCTAATGAAGGTGACAAAGTAAGACTCTGTCCCCTCCCCCTGAAAAAAGAATACTAACCTGCTCTGAGAGTCCAATGACAGTTATCCACATCCCCATCGCTAGAGAGTTCTTAGAGAAATACTACATTTGCCTCTCAATTCACCCAGTTTCTGTTTAATTATATCATGGGTAACTCTTACTTTCCCTTGTTCTTAATACCCTTGCACTTACTATTACACATTCCATTTACTATCTTATGACACGTTCAGCACCGTATCTTTTAGTATGGATGTTTGTGAATGGCACATTTTGTTTCTGTATGGAAATATTAACTCCTTGAAGTCAGTGGCCATCTTTGCCAGAGTTGGACATAAGTACCTCATTCTTAATATGCCTATGGTAAATAATAAAGAGTAATTTATAGAGGAGATACAATTAAGCCCTGGTAACCATAATGGGTTAATTATAAAGAAGTAAACGATGTAACTAGATGTAAACATATTTATGAAAATTGATAAATGAATATAAAATCCAGCAGCATAGTAATGTACAAGAACACAGATGTTCAGAATAAAATTTCACAGCAGAATGCACCTTCTGAAATATATCTGTAAATAAATTCTGCTCTTCTGATGATATTTTGAGATTCTGAATTTATTATTAGAATATCTTAAAGTACTCTAGAAAAGGCAATAATGCCAATAAAAGACAGAATAGATGTCAGCTGATATTTTGCATTTTAAATTTATTGAGTGCTTCACTGCTTTAGTGATGTATAGAATTCCAACCCGCATTTAAGTCTCTGTTACTTGCTAGGCGGAATACTAAAAATAGCTGGCGGTGAATTTATGTTGTTTTTATAGCATGCTAGATGCAAATGTTTATGGCATTTTATTCATAAAATTATGTACCTGTCACATAAAGAAATTTGACAAAGTAAATGTGTAAAACAGTTGACAGTCCTGATAACTGGTAATTTTACATGATTTAGCTTATGTCATCTCAGGAGCTTTAATGATGTTTTAGCTCCTTTTCATAATACTATATCTTCTCAAGTTGATAGTTGCTTTCTTATAAATATGTCATTTTGTCTTTATGGTTTAAAAACTATATTAAACTAATATTATAAATAATTATTCATTTTAACTTGTTTCTACTAAACAGTTAAAGTGGATGATTATTCCTATTAAAAGTTTTCTGTTTCCTATTACTTCTATTAGGTAAATATCTATAAATCAAATCAATAATATATTGGACACATAAATTGGTAAGCAAAATGTAAAACTCCTGCATTGACAGAATTTTTTAAAAGAGTAAAAATCATCATTGCCTAATATCCTTTATTATAAAAATAAGACATATTTCTGCGGGTGTTAAAAATAAAAAATACATACTTAACATCAAAATAAGAAAATATACATAGTTGTTTGCATTTTTTATGGTTCTCAAATTTAAATATTTTAAAAATGCCCAATTTATCATGTTTTGAGATTCTTTTCACAAATTGAAATTGAAATGACTTATGACAACAGAAAAAGGGAATATAGTGAAATGGCATGGATAGTATCTCAAATTTATGTTGTTAAGTACTTATAAAAGAGATTTTTGAAAAATTGGGAGTAGGTCTGAATTTTTCTTCCATATTTTGTGAACTTCATTACGACCCATCTTTCTGTATTAGAGCTTTATTCATTTCTCATTTACTTCAATCATATTCGTTAATAAATATTTAATGCCACTATTGTTTCAAATAGAAAATAAGGAAATAAGACATTTTTTTCCATCTCCTAAGACTACTGTTTCCAAACAAAAACAAGAGCAAATACCTTCCCTCCAAAAATAAAGCAATAGCTCAACAGTATGTAACATATAACATGAAGATGGCATACTATGACAACGTTCAGAAGGTATAATACTGCTTATTCAAATGTCAGACATACGTAAATTGTGAAAAGATGCTCTATAGAAAAGTTCTATTTTTGTATAGAAAAACTTAATTCCAAAATAAAGGAACTACTCTTCAACTTTATCACCAGATCACTTAAAGATGTTTGGATACTTGATTTATGAGAAAAGAAAAAAAAAAAGACTACATATTTACAAAATCAGTTAAATTACAGCACCAATAAAAATAGCTATTTACTTACCTTGTTAGGCACATTGCCATATTTTCAAAAGCAATTTCTATGTTGTACTAAGTCTTGATTGTTTTACGAGGATGCACTTATTTTTGCTCTACAAAACTAATATTGTTTCTTGAGAAATTTTTTTTATTGTGAAAATAACTCCCTTTTTCTCTACACACACACTATATCTGCATGTGTGCATGTACTGTATACTATAGTATTTTTTTATTTTTCCTAATATACTAGAATACAAATAATTTAGGTTAAATCCCTTATAAAAGAAAAATATTTACTCTGAAGTATCAACTTATTATAAGTTTATTCACAATTCTGCATATAATTACATATAATACTGTAGCATTAAGGAACTTTGAGCTTATAATTAATAAATGTTCTAACATGTAAAAAATATTTACAAAATTCTTATAATCAGAAACAATTATTATTGGACTATTATGTTTTTAGATGGTGAAACACACAGAAATGCACTCTCTAATTATTATTAGCTATTACTAAATCAAATATATTACAGGAAGAATGTTGGAAATAACTGAATAAAATAAAATCTATGCTTTTTAGCTTATATTCAATAATCTAAAAGTAACATAAATTGAGTTATTTGCCATAGTTTAATATAGTTCTAATTCTAATAAATATATTTGTCATCATACATTTATAAAATATGATTTAACTTTTCCATTTAGAGGAAAGACTATTATACTAGAATATATTAGTATGTTCTTCAATTGCCATAACTAAACATAGTCAAACTATTTTTATAAAGTGACTAAACAAACTTACATCTTGTAAACATATAATAAGTGTAGGTTAGTCAACCGAAATCAGAACTAGATAGAGGAATTAATAATTTTATTTCTTACTTCCTATAGTACAATTTTAGATTAAATCTACTTTTGACTCAGTTCTAACATAGGAATATAACTTCTTATAATTTTTAAAAGAAAAGAAAAATAATTCTATAATCAAATATTTTAATTTGAAGTTCACTGATATACAACACTAAATTGTAATTGAGTTGAAGTTTGATTCAACATGCAAACTTTGGAGAAAAATATTCTTTAAATCTTACATGTTAGTCGTTTCCTATCAAGGAAAATTTGTTTATGAACCATCTACTGTAAGAGGTAAGATATTCCTATATTATTTGATCTTCAAATTAAAAATTATTTCTTTTGTAATTACTTTTAGCCTAGCAATTGCAATGATATTCACATAATACCAGAAGTAGATTATACTGTATGGGCATTTGGGATAATGCCAAATGACTTGACTAGAGTGTTGCTTAATTGTTCCCCAGCTTGATAATGAACAAGTTCTGAATAAATGTGAAGAAATGTTTCTAAATGCCCAGTAACCTTTCTCACAGCTTGTTAAGATTCTAAAATTCATACTGTCCTCTTAAACAAACAAATTAGGTCCTTTGGTTATCTCTGCTCACATTTGCCAGTTCTCTAAAATGTGGCACCAAATCAAAATGATCTAATTTTTAAAGTATATTCTGGTATTGTCCAAGGGGAAAAAAAAATCAACAACTTAAAAATATTATTTAGCATAAATAAGATATTATTAAAAATAAAATAATGCTGGACATATGCAAATCTGGAATTTGGTCATCATTTTTCAATGTGAGGCCTGTATGGGTTTGCTTGTCATTCTTATAAACAAAACATACAGAAAATTTAAAAGAATAATACACCCAATTTTCAAAACCAATTCTAATGTACTCTTTATTTTTCATTAGCCACATGCGTTTCTCACATATGATTCAACTGGAAAACTTGTGTTATTAATCCATAAGGCACACACACACATAGTTATGGGGAGTTAGAAGAGGAAGAAAGAAAGTCAAAAATTACTAATATTTATTTAGCATCTAGCATTTGCCATGCAATACACAAGACAATTTGTTATGCTAAATTCATTTGTTTTACACAGCAAATCATAAGGTAAGAATTAATATATATCTTTAATAGGGATACAATTTCAACCATAAGATGATATAGATAGTTAATAGCTAAGGTGAAATTCACACCCAAGCACTATTAGCATCTTAATACTGCATAACAGTATTACTGTAAACTTAGTTTCTTACAACAAGCATATCTATTATCTTACAGTTGTTCTGGAACAGAAGGCTAGCCATATGTAGTTGAATGCTTTGTCCCTAGGTTTATAGGGCTGTCAGCAAAGAGAGGAGTGCTGGTCTTATCTGAGGCTGGACTGGGAAAAGACTGTTTTTCCAACACATGTGGTGGCATTGAGTTGCCTTCAGGCTACTTGACTGAAGTTCTCAGAATCTCCTTGATGGCTGTTTGTCAGAGTTCTCTTCAACCACATGACAGTTTGCTTCTTCAAAGCCAGCCAGTAAAAGATGATGTCCTAGAAAAATGGGTTACTACTATATGTAACACAATTACACATGTGTAATCCTCTTTATCCATAGTCTATAATGGACAATCCATAGTCTCATCCTTAGAAGCATGATACAGGTCTCACCCACATTCAAGGGGAGGAGATCTGTGATGAACAGGGCATGAACAAGAGGAGATGGGGATTATGACAGTTATTCCATATAGCACGGGGGCCTAAACCCAAACCCTGAGGTACGAGTATATTATAAAGATGCCTCACTCCATTGAGTCTGCAAATGAACTATTATTGGGACAGAGGTCAGAGAGCCTGACTACAAAGGTAAAATTTGAAGGGACAGAAATGGACTCTCCTTTGAGGTATATATTGTTATGCACATATAGACAATAATTTATTTTCTTTTCAAATCACATCTGAATGTAAAGTAGTCAAAGATGACAAAATAAATTCACAATAGTGGAATTAAAACGAATATATAATTGTTAAAGAGAAAGAGAAGGAAAAAATGTTAAGCTCATAAAAAAATTCAGTTAAGAAAGAAATTATTGCAATATTTTTTGAAATGTATAATTGTTTTAAGTTCTAAAACAACACATATTTTCATGTATGGGAGCGATGCAGTCAGAAATGATTTGCAAAAGTGCAGCAATGGAACGTGAATTTCAATGTGAATTAAAGGGAAAGCTAATGCTAAAAGGTTTTTTTGTTTGTTTGTTTGTTTTTACTGAGACAAAGAAATTTAGATTTTACAGAAAAAATAAATACAGGTTATGTAAGTGGAGGAAAAAAAATTTATAATTGAAGAGGTTACTCTTGTCTCTATGTGGATGATGAGCCATAAAATGTAGGAAAGCTGATACTTAGTTTTATAAAAAGAGTGGTAAAATATCATCAAATTCATCATATGAAAAAGTATAATATTACACTAAGTGATTACCTAGGACAAAATTGGGATTAATAAGAGGCTTTACCATATTAGGAAGGTAAAATTAAGCAGGAGCACCAACTACACAAGAAATGCAATGAGTTTAAAGCATTCTGAATAAAGTACATTCTTATTCAATTAACTATCTTATGAAATGGTAACCTCCTCAAAAATAGGAGCCCATCTTTGTCATCATGGCATATCTAAAGTGTTACAGTTCCTGAAAGAAACAGATATATACAACAGTTTGCTATTGAATCTATATAATTCTCCTTCAAAGTGGCAGACTCCATAACCCAGAAATGAATGAAAAGGCTTTGTAGCACACAAGATAAATGTTTAAGATTTGGTTTATGCTTTAAAGGGTCTAAACTTTGAAAAATATTGTATATACTCGAGTATATACGGTAAATGTGTTCTATGTTGTCTATATACATGAGAACACATGTGTCTTATATAATTGTAAATGTATAGATATGTAGATAATATACACATATTACACACACACATCCAGACAGACATATTCACACACTTAGGTAAAAAGTCAGAAAAAAAGTCCTCCAACTCTGGCTTTGCACTCTTTGCTTTCTAATTTGATACATTTCTGTTGCTTTATTGCTATTATTTGTTTGGTTTCCATTTATGAAAAAATTTGAATGGATGCAATCACAGAGTTGAGCTGGAGAACATAGGAATAAAATGCTGTGGACTCAGAGGTTTCTTCTTGAGGTCTATTAGTTGTTTTAGTGTCTCATGTTTTTGTTTTGTATTGATGGTCAAAATTATCATCAACAAGACCCCATTTTCTCTGCAATCAAGTACATAGTAAGATTAGCCCACATCACAAAATCCCAAAACCAGAGATGTTGGCGTGGATGTGGAGAAAAGGGAACACTTCTACACTGCTGGTTGGAATGCAAACTAATATGTTCCTGCTGAAAAGATGTCTATAGAACACTCAGGGATCTAAAAGTAGACCTGCCATTCAATCCTATAATTTCTCTACTAGGTATATATCCAGAAGACCAAAAATCACATCGTAACAAAGATATTTGTACCAGAATGTTTATTGCAGCCCAATTCATAATTGCTAAGTCATGGATAAAGCCCAAGTGCTCATTGACCCACAAATGGATTAGTAAATTGTGAAAATGTACATCATGGAATATTATGCAGCCTTAAAAAAAGATGGAGATTTTACCTCTTTCATGTTTACATGGATGGAGCTGGAACATATTATTCTTAGCAAAGTATCTCAAGAATGGAAGAAAAAGTATCCAATGTACTTGGTATACAATGTACTATGAAACCAAATTATAGCTTCCATATGAAACTCAATTATAGCACAAGAATATGGGGAAAAAGGATGGGGGGAGGGTGGAGGAAGGGTAATTGGTGGGACCACACCTACAGTGAATCTTACAAGGGTAGATGTGAAATTTACTAAAAGTAGAATATAAATGTTTTAACACAATAACTAAGAAAGTATCATGAAGGCTATGTTAACCAGTTAGATGAAAATATTTCAAATTGTATATAAAATCAGCACATTGTACCCCATGTGTGCATTAATGTACACAGCTATGATTTAATTTAAAAAAATAAATAAAAAGAACCTTCTATAAGGAAAGCTCAGCTTTGTTCTAGATTAGATGCTAAGGAGTTTCTAATAAAATGGATAATGTGAAAGACATTATTTTTAAAATCTCAAGAGGAAACTAATAAATATGAATTCCAAAGTTTGAAATCATGATTAAAAATTTTCTTAAATGATGGTTATATTACTAGGACTTGATGCATATTTAGTCAGTGTTAGCAGAGATTTTATGATGCAGAACTGTCAACTCTAGAAAACTGGAACCTGGATTTCTCAAAGGATCTGAAATTAAGCTGTATAAATAGATCACATCAGTAACCTATCACGGGAAAGACACTAACATAGAAGTAATTAAAATGCTGATAAGTGGGTTTTGATCCAAGAATATACACTTTGACAGTTGTAATTTTATTATAAAATTATATTTAATTATAGTCTCAAAGTTCCCCATCCCAAATACTGGAGGAAATATAAACAATTGAAAGGATAAAGGAAAGGAATAGTAATTATACTTAAGTGAATACACACACAGCACACACACACACACACACACACACACACACATACCCCTATAGATGTCTTTACTTAAAAATACCAAAATGTCATCAATGTTTATGCATCCCTTATGCAATTTAAAGGTAAAATGTTCCTAATAAGTTTGCATCCTCCAATACCCAATCCATGTACTTCTCTGCTATCTGATAGTCTTCTGAGGGCAACTCTATTCTGACTTTCATGTTTATTATTCTGTTATCTTTGGAAAATATTTTCATTATCTATGTGTCTTTTTTTATAGTTGAATGCTATCAAAATAGTTTTACAATGTGCAGACTTTTGAGAAATTTGCTTTTTATATTCATTATTATGTTTCTGAGATTCAGTCATGAATCACATAACTATAATTTATTTTTGTTGCTGTAAATATTCTTTTCTTTTAATAAATCAAAATTAATTCACCTGTTAGTGGATAACTATTTACAATAATACTGTTATAATGCTGTTGGTAAATTGGTGGCATATCCCAAAGCTTTCCATATTGTCATTAAATATGAAATGTCTGAATTTGAATCAAACATTTAGTTAATTATATCTCAAATAAGAAGCAATATAGCTAATCAAAATATGAACCTTAACTATCATCAAAGTTTTGCCATCTTAACGATAGCTGATTTATTACAACAGTGAAGAAGAATGGAGAGTGAGTAGTAATTAAACTGCATAAGGCATTTTCCACATTTTGTTAGGAATTGAATATTTTGCCTTGAAAGAAGTGGTCCAAAGCCTGGTAGTCAATTGGTTCAAAATCTTATGAATACAGTGGATGACAGAGAGTTTCAAATCCAGCTTCTGTAGTTTTGAGTTTGTGGTTGAACATTGTCTTGCAAGAGGATTGGTCTGTCTGTATTGGCAAATCTTGGCTGCTTAATCACAAGCATCCTCACCATTTTGCCAGGCTGGCTGCAGTAGATATTCACCGAAATCAGCTAACCAGGTTTGATGAAGCTGCAGTGAAGAATATCATAATGGAACCACCAAACAGACACTATTAGCTTCATTTGATAAATATTCAATATTGGATTGTGTTTTGGCATTTCATCTTTATCTAGTCATAGTGCCAAAGGCTTGTGATTGTCACAAATAATTCATTTTTCATCCTACATAACAATATGTTGTAGAAATGGTTTGCCTTTATGTTGTGATGGCAAGTAAGAAAAGTTTTGAAATAATTTCTGATACTCATTTAATTCATATAGAACCCATCTATTCAGCTTCTTTACCTTGTTGATTTGGTTCAAACGGTTCAGTACTGTTGGAATAGAAATATCAAACCTTGCTTCTGATTCACACATAGGTTGAGATGAATTAGCCTCCAAAACAGTTTACAGATCATCATTATCCAACTTGGTTCAGGTCACCTTCATGGCTCAATTTCAAGAAGAAAATCACTCGAACCAAACTTCTCAAACCATTGACACACTGTGTGTTCATTATCCACATCCTTCCCAAACTCTTTATTAATATTTCAACCTGTCTGCACTGCATGGTTCCATGAGGAACTCATATACAAAAGTAATAAATCCATTTTCACTTATCTATAGTTTAACAAAAATTGCTCTAAAAATTTTTGAGAGATAAAGTGAGAGCAAGATGGCAGCCAAGTAACAGCTTCCCTGCAAATAGACACCGTGAGTCTGGGGAGATAAGACTCCAGGCATCTCTGGCTGGTGGAATCTGCCTATAATCATCCCTTTGAGGATACAGAGAGTCAGCAAGAGACTTCTAGACCCCAAGAGGAGGACAAAAACAGCGGAAAACTGGCAAGTGGTCGCGTGTGTTTGATTGATCTAATCCTGCTGGTAAGTACAGCACAGCAGTAAGACTGCAAACCGGAAAGGCCTTACCTGTGAATTTTTTTGGTGTTTTTGGACTTGGCACTCAGTTGAACTGCTTTGGGGAGGGCTTGAGCAGGAGTGTGGAGAACTTTGGGCATTGTCTAGGGCCCCAGACTGAGCCACTGAGCCGGGGGGAGCTAATAGTGTTTGGCTGTGGGCCACAGGGAGCCATTGTGAGAGAACTGCCCCAGCAAGCTCCGCCCTCAGGGTTGCAGAGCAAGGATCAGGCAGGAGCTAGTAACCTAGTGACTGAGAAACCTAAAGGCAGGGACTAAGCCGCCTTAACCCTCAGTTGCAGAGTGAGACCAGTTTTGGCACACTGACTAAGTAGATAGCCAATTCAGCAGTGATCCCAGCGACAAGCACTTTCCTGGGAAAGCTTCTGCTTAGCCTAGTTTAAAAGTTTAAAGTGGGTTTTAAGAGGGCTGAAGAGAGATTAGGGTGTCCACCCTGTGGGGTTTAAGAAATCAGCAGAGGCCTATAGTCGTATCAGCATTATGATTAACATCTCATACCCCAGAAGACCACCTGTTTCCCAGACAATATTCAACAAGATATATACACAGCTCTGTTTTTTTTTGGGGGGGGTTGTTATTGTTGTTGTTTGTTGTTGTTGTTGCTCTTGTTTTGTTTATTTTGTTGTTGTTTTGTTTTTAATTTCAAACTTTTCCAGTACAGATTTTTTCTTTTCTTTTTTTTTTTAATTTTTTTCTTTCTCCATTTTTCTAGTTTAAATACAATTTCCCATTGCTGCCTTTTTCAAAATTAGAACTTCATTTTTGCTAGTGTTACTACCCCCATTATTTGTTTTTTCCCCCATTTTTATCCCGTAACGTTTTCTGTTTGCTGGTTTTGATTTGATTTATAGCATTTGTCTTTTCTCTCTACTTGGTGAAGGTGAAGTACTGTGTCCAATCAGGTTAGCAACAAGCTGATGACCTCAAGGGAACCACCCACCCTGGCACCCCCAGAGGTTGTGTTTTTTTTTAAGATTGTGTCAAAGTACCTAACTATACACCTATATTGCTCTGTCTCCCTCTTTCTGTGCCTCTCTTCTCTTTGTCAATATTCACTTTTACCCCCCCTCCTTTCTCTATTTTCATTTTGTTCTTTCTTTTTGTCTTCTTCTTTCTTTTATCCCTTCTTGCTCTTCAACATTCTCATCCTTCTGGTCCTGTACCAAAAGGACTCATTGAAACCTTAGTCCACAAACATGAAAACTTAAAGAGCAAGAGGAAGTGAAAGGAAAATTAGGGCAAGTAAACAGATAAAAGAAATCACACAAGAGAAAGAATCAGCAGAAAACTCCAGGCAATAAGAAGAACCAGTCCAGAGCAACCCATCCAAGGTACCATGAGGTAGCTACTGCAGAGGATTCCACCTATAAAGAAAAGTTAGGAATGACAGAAAGGGAATTTAGAATACATATGATGAAAACAATGAAGGAAATGATTGAAACTATGAAGGAAACTGCTAATGAAGTGGAAAATAACTTAAAGGAAAACCAAAAACAGAATCAAATAAGAGAGAAA
>CAUYPK010132275.1:0-28352 GCA_963574355.1 Loris lydekkerianus
CCCAACTATAGCACAAGAAGATGAGGATATGGCCAAGAGGAAGGGAGGGGGTAGGTTAGGATGAAGGGAGTGTAATGGATGGGGCCACACCTATGGTGCATTTTAGAAAGGGTACATGTGAAACTTACTAAAGGCAGAATAAAAATGTCTTCATATAATAACTAAGAAAATGCCATGAAGGCTATGTTAAACAGTTTGATGAAAATATTTCAGATTGTGTATGAAACCAGCACATGGTACCCCTTGACTGCACTAATGTACACAGCTATGATTTAATAATAATAAAAAAATAAAATGAATTGGGTTTTGTGAGACAGGAAGCAGCTCAGATGTGAACTTGGGTCTAATTTTTGTGTCCCTTCTTTCCTCTTCTTCTTTCATATTGTGTCTTGGTTATTTGGTACTAGTATAGGAAGGTCTAAACCAGGCTCCAGCTGTGGCTTTTCAGATTATAAGTGAGTGGACAGGGATCCTGACCTCTGAAATTCCAACTTTGGCTCCTAAATCAATTCTCTCATTCACCAGATCTGCCCTGTACACCCCAGTGCTCACTCACTGCTGGATACTCCTGCATTTGGAATCTGGCCTCATCTCTTAACCTCCCTTTCCTGCACCTGCTGGGATCTTGTCCAAAGCAAAACATGTGGTGTTTATCTTTTTTTTCTGAAGCTTGTAAATAATCTTTTTTTCAAAAAGATGGTGATAAAAAGATTTAAAAGAATTGTTTGCTAAATAATTTATGTATACAATAATAATTCTGTTCCTCTCCAAAAAGTTAAAAAGTAACTGATAGGAAAATAAGCTTCTCCAATATATAGTTTTAGGCTTAAATATTATGTGGAACTATGTGGGATTGTAGTTCTTAGGATCTGAATGTTTGTGTCTCTCCAAAATTCTTATGTTGAAGTCCTAACCCCCAAAGTGATGATATTATGAGCTGAGGACTTTGAGATCACGGGTGTGGAACCCTCATGAATAGAATTAGTGCACTTGTAAAAAAGATCAGAGATGGCAGGGTGTGGTGGCTCACACTTATAATCCTAGCACTCTGGGAAGCCAAGGTAGGCAAATGGCTTGAGCACAGGAGTTTGAGACCAGCCTGAGAAAAGCAAGACCTCACCCCTATTAAAAATAGAAAAATGAGCTGGGCAGGGTGGTGCATACCTCTAGTCACAGCTATTTGGGAAGCTGAGTCAGGAGAATCACTTGAGCCCAGGAGTTTGAGATTGCAATGAGCTACGATGACACCATGGCACTCTACCCTGGGCAACAGAGTGAGACTCTGTCTAAAAAAGAATTAAAAAGACCAGAGAGTGATGCTTCACCCTTAGCTCCATGTGAGTATACAGAAAAAAGGCACTGTGTATAAAACAGGAAGTTAGCCCTCCTAAGACACCAAACCTGTTAGCACCTGGCCCTGGAACTCTGAGGGACAAATCTCTGTCTGCAGTTCATTGAGGGCATGCCATTATATTATAGGAGCCCGAGTGGACTAAAGCAATAGTTACTAGACCATATTTACCCTCACAACCAGAAACTCAGTATGATTAAACGAAAGGCTTCCCACTTCCTCTGCGTAAAGTGCTTGCAAGGTGATTACCCTTCCTCACAGGACCTTGACTTCCAATGTGTCACAAATGTTAAAGGAAATAGCCTATAACCTGCCTTAAAGAATTGGTTGAGCTTGGACCATGTCACATTTCTCCTCAATATTTTAGTGAAGGGAAAATCAACAAGGTATATAAATAGCTCTGGGAATACTTCACAAAAGCAGGTGCAGTAATGTGACTGGTGCTCAAACTGTATGTAGGCTGTCCATATTTGCTTTGTGTAAATTAAATGAATATTTATACTATGACAGCAATGTTAGACAGTGAAACTTTTAAGATGGCACCAAAAATAGAACTCATTTTTATTGAAATATGCAAGCACTTTTGCCTTGCAAATGTATAAGAGGGCATGTTCAGGGCAATAAACCACAACTTATCATGCTAAAAGACAGTCAAGGCAATGGTGTGGTGAGAGTCAATGCTCTGCTCGCACCGTGAGCTGTGCTCATACTGTGAGTGTTGATGTCCTTGTAAAGCTGTTAGACCTGTTGCATGTGAGATTGGGACGTTTAAGCCCTCACAATGTGCAGATAGCAACTGCAATGGTTGAAATTATGGAATGCACACAGAAATATTGAGAACCTAGTATAACTTTACTGCAAAAAGCAGACATAGTCTGGTTGCTTCTCTGAATTATAAATGAATTTTATGTTGAATGTTTATGTAGTCGAAGCTTGACATTATTTTCCTAGTCCTCGTTGTCGCCAGAGAATTCCTTTGCCAAATTCCATCCAGCTTTGACACAGAAAGCACCCAAGAGTATCACTGCTTTTTATCCTAGAGTATCTTAAATTATTTTACTAGTAAGCATTTGAAAATATATATTCAACAGATAAAGATGAAAAGGAAAGCATAATTGCAATACATTACAACCAATGAAATTAATATCAATCCCTTCATACCACTGAATATGCTGTGTGCAGTTTTCACTGTCTCAAAAATATTTTGTTATGGCCAATTTTTTCCAAATCAGGACCCAACCCACACCCACATATCACATTTAATTCATATGACTCTTGAGTCTCTTTTAACGTGTAACATTTCTTCCTCTTTTATATTTTATTTGCTTAAAGAAACTGGGTCACTATTTCTTGCTTTGATTACATATACTCACAATATCTGTTGCTATAATTGGTGGTTAAATTTAGAGGCATGATTGGATTCAAGTTTAATATTTATGGCAAGACTAGATTATAACTAGTGCTATTTCTGGCTACTGCATCACCAAATATAATGTCTGATTTCTGCACTGTATATAATATTAGTACTACAAAAAAAATTAACCAGGAGCTATCAGCCTTTATAAAATCATCCTCTGTCTTTTACATTATCGTTTAAGGCACCACTGATGGCCAGATTCATTATTTCATTAGGAGCCAAAAATGTCTATTTTTTAATTCTTTCATTTCTCCTTCATGCATTCGTTTCTATAAAGAAGAAATTTCCCTCATCAGCTATTTGGTGTTTCATCAATACATACATGAATGGTTGGATAAATATTTGATTTTTTTTTCCCTCCTTCATATATTAAAAAAAACAACAAAACTCCACCAATTAAGATCTAGGAATTATGAAAAGAAAAAATTCAGACAAAACCAATTTAATAGTTATTTGTGCACTGTCAGGCAGCAATAAAAAGCAGAACAGGTTCAAGGAGCTCCACGTCAGCATGAGCAGTCGCCTCTGCAGTCTGAACCCAGAAGCAAAGAGATGATCTGACTGGTCCCAGCTATGCATTTGCCATATTAGGGCACCATTCAGTGAAAAATCCCTAATTAGAGGTTAGCTGGCAGTTTCTCATCGGCTAAGCTTAAGTTGTTTTTGTCTATTGTTGACATTGGACTTTAATTTGCTTCTGTAGGAACTGAAAGCTCTGGAGCCATCTCAGGCTACTGGCCTAACCAATGAAATCGTTCTTTAACATAACTCTGCTAAAGTTACTAAAGATAAGTTTTTTTAATTGTCAGTATTAGTATGAACTCATAGATATTTTTAGTGTTTGTTGTATTCCAATGCACTTAAATAATAATTGTTTTGATACTCAGACTGATCTCTTTGATTAGCCTGAGCACTTGCAAGCTGGCTTTCTGACAGGTCATTTTGACATAATCTCCACTTTTTGATGGCTTCCTTCCTTTCAGGGATGACAAGATATCTCAGATCCATCTTTACCCCCAGAAGAGGAATCAGTCATTCCTCTAAGGCCACCTGGCTCCTTTTAGTAGGAAACGGTGCTTGAGGATAGAAATCTGTATGCCTGTGGTCTTTGTGTCTACTAGGTACTACTTCTAGACGATTGCGCAAATGAAGCTAGGGAACACACGTGTATATTTAGGATGAAATAAATAAATTTCAAGTTCATGCTAATGCTCCAATTAAAACTTTATGAAACAAGATTTTTATCTACCTGAATAGATTTTTCCTTGTATTAGGTATCTTTTACCCTTTTATCACCTAATTTTTCTATGGGATATGTTTTCCTATGGAAACAAAATAATGGGAGAGAGTAAATATTATGTAAATTTGGAGCATTTTATATCGTCGGTGTTGTAGATAGATCTTCTAATTGGTCTGCTCCTTCCTTGCAAATGACTTAACTCTTCTTAACCTATTAACTATCTTTAATTCTTTCTCTTTCTTTCTCTGTGTCTATTAGTGGCTCTGATAAGCTTTACTTACAAACATATTCTAAATCTATTTACTTTTTTTCTATTTTACTAACTGCCACTACTGACTGCCAATCATTAGTTAGCGTTTCTTGCATAAAAACCCACTCCAAAACATAGTAGCTCAAAACACTAAAGAATTTATTATTTTTCACAATTATGTGGGTTGTATGGGTGGTTCTCCTGGCACGTGCTGGCTTAGGGGGCGGGAGGCTTTTAGCATGATCTTACCCCTTTGAGTGACTCAAGTCACATTTGACTTTTGCAATTACAAGAGGTACAATATACAATCTACAAGATAACAAATCTCGGTATATATTGAGTATTACAATTTAAGTACAGTTTTTTTCTTTTTTTTTTTTTTTCCATTTTTGGCCGGGGCTGGGTTTGAACCCACCACCTACGGCATATGGGGCCAGCACCCTACTCCTTTGAGCCACAGGTGCTGCCCTTTTTTGGCACCCTCTGAATTGACAATACAACCAAACTACTTGCCCTTTGTGTCCTGGGTGACCAGACCAGTTTCTTGACTTTCTCTTTTACATGATCTCACACCATACTTTTACTGTCCTCTTTCTGTTCGGACTTCAGAACCCCTCCTCTGGCTGGTTCTTCTACCTGCAATGTTTATCACATTTATCTTCAAATATCTGGCTTTTGTTTGTCTGTTTGTTTTTCAAGCCTTACAAGACCTTCCCATATGGGTTCATACCACTCTCACACACCCTTCTTTGATTCCTGGATAATCAGACTTCCAAATTCTATTGCAACATAAGGGTATTTGACCCGTTCTAATTAGTGGGCAGTAAGTAGAAGAACTAGAATGCATCATTCTAGGCTGAGTTGGTGGGAAGCCCCTGCTCTATATTCAAATCTTTCTCCTCCCCTTTCCATCACATCTGGAGAGTCTTGTGTTGAGATGGCAAAACACAAGGGTAAAGTAATCTGGACTGTTTACAATATCCATAGTGGAATTTGCATGAGTGAAAAATTTTTTGTGTTACTATGATCTTGACATAGAAAGGAAAAACTAGCATTTAATACTCAATTCATGTTTGACTTCTACAATTACAAGAGGTATAATATACAAGATAACAAGCCTGTCCTAAGTATTGCTTTTAATACATAGTTTTAAGTAGCTTATGCTTTCATTCTCTGTCTTAACAATCTGTTTCATTTCCCTTAGACTTCCTAATAATATTTATTTCCTATTCTTCCCATTCAACTAGATGTAAATTCTGTATAAGGAATCTTATACACTTATGAATCATATTTCCAAGGTCTAGAGTTGTACCAATCCGTTAAAAAAAAAAAAAAATCATCAAAGTAATCAACGTGGTGCCTATAACGTAGCTCCCTCTGGTGTATGAGACTTGATTGCACAGCTGCACATGATTGGAGAAGAAAAATGGACCAGCTGGTGCATTCTCAGCCAAATGTATTGTGGGACATTGTATCTTAATTTCTATGATATCTTTCGATAACCTCTCAGTTACAAAAACATGTAAAAAATAACTAAAATGCCCATTTTATTATTAGAACCAGGTGAATACACAGGCACAGTGCAAAACATTGAGAAAACAGCTACATAAACATCCAGGCAGTATCTTCTGATACTCCATTGATTGCTTTTCTGAGCTAGATATGCCCTAATTGTCCATACAATTGGTATTAAGTGCACTAATTTAGGTCAAATGTACAGAATTAAGAAGACAGGAGAACATTTTTATATCCTTACTAAGATCTCTATTCCTACATATTGGGTCCCTTCATGGTCGCCACTTGTGGCAGTCTCAGCCCCAGTTTAGCTAGGTTCTGGAGGAGGACAGCTATGTTATTATCTTGTGCAAGAACAATTACCCTTAGATGCCCGAGGGCTATTCACCTTAGCAGAAGGGAGAGAGAGAAAGAGAGAATATTCGAGGAAGAGAAGCAGTCTTAGTAAGAGAATGAGTCTTAGCAGTCTTACCCCGGGCAGGCATCCTGTGGGCAGGAGAAGTGAAAAAGTCTGTGAAAGAATATACGCATGCTCCCTGACTGCCTGCTCCTGCAACTTCTTATAAATGTTATCTCGTGGCTCTTAGCACCACAGGTGTAGAGACTGCCAATCACTGAAGCTCTTGTGAGCTCTCCTCTTCTCATCTTAAAAGCCAGAACCCTGCCCTATGCCCTTATCACTGAGGTTTTTGTCTGATTACTGAATGTTCCGACCTTAGCTCTCACTTCTCCTATCCTTAAAGCTATCTGGTTTGTTACACCCACATAAAGAGAAAGGAATATTTCATACATGCTTTTGGGACAAGGCTGGCTAACAGTATAGTGGGAGCTTACATACCCCTCTCATTGTTCCTTAAGCACACAACTCTCTCATGATCCTCACAAGAAGGAATAGTTGATGCTTCATGAAGATCTGGCCATTATTAAGACCTCCATCTCTACTGTAATTGAATATAATTCTAGCTTGCATAGAAAGGCAGGTCTGTTCACGTCTGAACCCTTATGGGCAGACTCACGTTCTTTGTCATAAGACTCCTGGGCCACATGCAAATCAAGGAGTATGGCTAGACAGCTCATTCAATGTCCCTGAATAATCTATAACAGCAAAGACATTTTTTGAGCATTCTATGTTGGGAGTTATTGCACAGGGCAATAGAATTCCCTTGGGGGCAGTGTTGCCTAAGCCACTGTGCTAGTCAACAAAAGTATCTAACTGAGCCAAAATATGTTTGGGAATTAAGACAAACTACAGGTAGAAGAGGAGAAAATTGTTAGCTAACAGCCAAACCCAAGACCCACAGTGGGGAGGAGGAGGAAGGGAGACAAGAAAATGCGTCAAAGCTGAGATGGTGCTATTTGGCGAGTGGCCAAGAAAGATCCAGGATCTAGGATAATAAAGCATGAACTCAAAATTGAAGCAAAAGATGAGCGTAGATTTCAGGAACAATATGAAAGGTCAGTTGTCAATGTTAAGGTACAACATCAGTGCCGAACTGGCCACAAAGGTATAGAAAATCAATCCCTGATGTCTGAGGTAGAACTGACCCTAGAGAGTGCAGAACTGTGGCTGGAGGTTACTCCAGTGCTGGAGAGAGTGGAAAGAGGTTGAGAAGTAGGTTAGGCAGGACCTCTGAGGGACAAGCAGAACAATGGCAATGAAATACACTACATGTAATTTGCATTTTTGTAGGAAATCCAAAATATTGAGGCCTTCATTTTTTTACTTACAATGACCCTCTGAGCTAACAGGTGTCTTTATGCCATGGGTAAGAGGAAGTAATAGAGAACTGGTGTTGCCCCGTTCTTTTTCTTCTGCAATAACAAATTTGGAATTTCTTTACTGGCTAGTTTGGATTTCTACATATAGGTGAAAAAGAAATTGGCTTTTTATAATTTCAGAAAGATAGTTTTATCTAGATTATTTACCTGCCAGCCTAACAATAGCATTAAAATGATCAAAATTTTTTTTCTAAAAAAATTATTTCAATTTTGGAAATAGAACCATGGAATATTTTTTATAGGGACACAATAAAATGGTAAGTCATTAAAATGCTTTATTATAATCGTTTTTGAAATAGTAATAATAGCAACAGCATCACATTTAGAGCACAGTGAATCTTTTTGTTGACCTGTATTGCTTTCATCTTCTCTACTCTCAAGGCTTGAAATACTTCTCTGTGACAAAACTTATGATGATACCCCATCTAATCCTAGATATCCTTTCAAATTACTGTCATGAAAGGGTTGTGCCTATCTACTTAAGAACATTCTTTCCATTTCTGCTTTGTCAATTTCTCTAAGTAGAAAGTGAGCAGTATGCAAATCAGTTCATAGAACTGTTGTGAGACAGCTTTGCAGAGTTAAGAAAAGGCAGAATAACATTAGATTGCAATCTAATGTTATTCTGCATAGCTATGAAGTTAGGTGTTCCCAGTAGCAATCTGTCATTGATCAGAAATCATATACACCTTAGAGTCCCTTCAGGTCTCAAAGGTACAAGTCAGATCCAAGATGTAGTTTCTTAAAACCCACAGTATGCTGCCATCTGTCTGGCTGCACATTTCTCTGGATTTATGCCATTTTCTTAGAGGGGGGATCATTTATGACCATTTGACACACAATGAAAAACTCCAGGCTGGATTGCTAACAGCCCCAGTATCAGTGGAAGTTGTACTGTGAAATCTTGCATTTCCCCTTGGGAGTGGTATGGGAAACAACTGTAAGGGAAACATCACTTTGGCCACTGTGTTTGGTAGAAGTCAGGATTTACACTGATATCTGAGAAGGAGTGAATAACTTGCATCATGCCAAAAAAGGGTTAGGGGAATTATATGGGTAATTCAGAGTAGGTTCATGCTTGAACATACTGTAAGTGGATGCTTATCAGAGTTCCCCTAACAGGGGTTTTGATGGGAGAATCATGTAATAAGCAGTATGAGTTAAATCTAGTCATCACAGTTTGTGGTCATAAGTCATCTTTTCCATCCTTCCATCGCTTACATAAGCGCTAAAATGTAAGTATATTATTGACTCTGTGATTTACCAATTTCTGGCATCAAAGTTATTGTAAAACATCTACAACCTCACTCATTTGTATTTTCAAGGGCTCAAAGCCCTCATAATTTTCCCAACTGACACCTCTGGTGTGTATTGAGAAGAAAAACCTAGAACCAGTGGCAGACATGGAAGAACATCAAAGGCCTTCATATCCACCTTTTGGTTCAATTTTCTTCCCTACCATTAGACAGTGTTTAACAGTTGAATTCACCACTAGTTCATAGAAAGGTGAGGAGTGGGACATAAATGGGTTGTGATAAACCGAGTTTGCCTTCATGTTGGGGAGGAGATAAGAGTTAATAATTACACACATTTTATCTACTGTTATCCAAGGCATATTTGGATATATATGCATAGGAAGAAAGTGAGACAGCAACGCAGTTGAATGTATTGAAGATCATAGTCACGTTAGCCAGGCTAAACTTTTGGCTAACTCCTACTCTGGTGTACAAAATACACACAGTGAGGGGGGCTAGAGAGAGAATGATATTTAGTTCATTTTTAATCTTGCTGAGTTTGTGCTACCCAGAGAGAATCTGAGGAGAGATGTAAAATTCTAACTTGCATCACTGTGCCTGGAACTCAGAAGAAGTTGGAGTTGGTGATCCATAGATTGAAAATCTTGAATGTGTAAATACGTCTATTTGTGTTGATGAAATTGGCCAAGGACTCTGAGTAGGAATCCTTGGAGAGGACTGATATAATTGGAAATCTAAAATATAATGGATTGGCAAAAGTAAAGCTGTCCATAAGATGCAGGAACACTAACTTAAAATGTCACAGAAACAATGCGGAAAGACATTCCAAGAAAGCAAGTGTAGAAATGATGTCAGGCTCCATGCATAGACCTAAGGGGAGGTCCCCAGTGCCCTTGCAGAAGGAGTTGTGGTAGGATGAAAGGGCATAGAGTAGTGGGAAAAAGGAACAAAGGCTCTATTTTCCATAACTGAAAAAAACAAATGGAACAAGATAATGGCCCCAGGAACTGACGGGTAGAAGGAAAGTATATTGGAAAATCATGATATGACTCCGTTTCCTCTTGACTTGCAGAATTCTTATTGCTGTAATAAATACACGTGCTCCTTTATTGCTTGCAAAGTTATATTTATTTCTCATATCCAGTCTACAATTTATGAGGATAAAATGCCTCACAATGAGAACTCATGTTTTTGAGTGGGATACAAGTGTTTAGTTATTATTTATTTTCGTTCACTTATAAAATAAATACCTGGCCTGTTACAACTGGGAAGGCATATACATTTAGGCTGTAGATTGTTGACACATGTCTACACAAGAGCAGGTTGTGATGTGCCTGTATCTGTACGGCAATGTGCTGCCATTGGGGCAGTCGAGAGTAACATCTCTGAACTCATAGTTTTCTTCTCGGCAGCAATGGCATGAATTTTCCAATTGAAAGGTATCATAATTGTACCTAAAAGTAAAAAAATTCAGGAATATTTTTAGAATGTCTTTTAAAATAAACAGACATCAATGCTCAAATTCTAATTGTGTAAGTGTCTTAGCAAACCTTCCAACCAACTTATTCTTTTTCTGGACCTTTCATTTGCCTTTCACTGTAAACACTAATGTAAATCAATGACAATTGGTACAGAAGATCAAAAAAGAAAAAAAAAATCTGAAAGGAAGATTTATAATCTCAGAGTATAAGAGTGCAGAAAAGTAAACAAGGGACATTTTTAAATATACAGTTGAATCATCTATATTAATATATATCTAAAAGTGTATGTAAAGGAAAACATCTAAAATTCAAGTTTAAAAACAACTGGAGATATATACTTCCTGGTTAAATGCATTCTGTAGTCTGTAGTTTAAAAAATAAGGCTTTGTCATATTCCTTGATCTGGCCTATATTTTAACTAAATCATTCTCTATATGAGACATCTGCTTAAAAGTGTTGCAGGAAGACAAGGCCCAACGGAGAGAAAGAGCACCCAAACACCACGTTTATAAGAGGAAGGGCTTTATTCACCAGCCGGGAGCTTATGGCATAGAAGAATTCCAAATGGCCGCGCTCCCCGACTGTCTTGGTCTTTCCCTTTTTATTGACAGTCAAAAAGTCAAAACCACACCATGCATGCGTGGTTAGGCATATTTAGAAAACTACTGCAGAATGACTCATCACTATTTAAAATGTGTATTTTAATTAGCTATCTTAATAAATGTTTCATTAAGTCCTAACCATAGAGCTGTATTGTCTCAGATAAAAATGTCTCCATGTAACGATTAAAAAGCTTAATTTCCACACACATACAAGGTTACAAAGTTAATGCATAGTACAGATTTAGAGAAAAACTCACGTGATAGTCTTTTTGCATTCCCCAATGCATCTTGCCATCCTGACTTTTTTGCTGCAACCATTGTAGTTAACTGTCACATTTATAAGTGAAGATCTGCAACTACTCTTACCTAAAGCAAAATGGAAAAGAGTTAGAAATAAGGTTTAACGATTGCTAAGCTTCATGTGTCTTAACCATAGGGAACAGCAAATGCTTCACAATGTTATCTGAGAGGATTAACTATCTCAGCTAGTTAATACGAAGATGGATATTGTCTGGTTTTGCTGTTATATTAACACAGGTGATGAAAAAGAGAAGGGCAAAGTGGGAGGGAGGGACAGAGGGGAAGAAAAGGGGAAACAGAGAAAGATGGATAATTCTGTACCTCTTTTTCTCACTGCTGATCATCCTTAGGCTCTGATATACCAATTTACAACATAACTTGTGGATGTCAGAAGAGCACGCTAATTTTTTTCATGTAATTAATTTTTAAAATCCTTATAAATATCACTTGTTTTTACTTGGAAAAATGATGCAATCAACATGGAAAAATAACCATAATAATGTATAAATGTCAATTGGTAGTTTATATATATATACAGGTTAGATCACCTATTGTGTTATACATACAGGACAATTTCTAAGACTTAGTCTGCCATTTTGTTTTGAAATAACATTGAACTTCTGTCAACAGTTTACATGCCTATGTAGAGTTCAACTTTACTTACATGTATAGCAACACTTTCCTGAATCATAGATTCTGTCTTCCTGTAAGGGTAAGAGAAAAGACAGACTGGAAAACTTCTTTCGACTTTTCCTACAACTAATATAACATTTCCTAATTTATTGAAATAACATCATAAAAGGAGAACTGAGACAGGTCAGCAATCTGATCGTAGATCCAATTAATCGTAGATCCAGCAATCTGATCATAGATCCAGGATTGGAAAAGCAATGAGATGACCTTGGTAATAAAAATGAAACCCAATATTTACACTAAAACCTTGTAATAATGAGTGGAAAATAAAAACAATATTTAAACTAACTCACTTTTAAAGATAACATACAATAAAAATTATTCCTCACATATTAATTGAAAACTATTTTAACAATGATATCACTCCTAGATGTTATCTGCTTCTCACAATTAGGATCTGTATCTTTAACTCTGAGATATTGACAAGCTTAAAATTATAACACATTAATGGCCCAATATTGAAGTCAAGTATTAGAATTCTAAAATAACACTATATTATCAATTATAACTTCAGAAATAACTGAATTAAACTTAAACCTCCCTCTATAACTTAAGCATTCATTAATACAAAACCCCATCATATTTTAGGGACCTAGAAGTGAAAAAAAACTATGATACAAAGAGATCTAAACAGCACATATTCATGTGCTTTTATGGTAAATTCATATGTTTCTAGGCAATACTTAACCTTATTTCAGGTTGAAAAAAAGTTGGTAGCATTATTTTGTTTACAGATGGCAAAACAATTTTATAATTTCTTCTAGAATAGCACTAAATTGTTATAGAGTCTAAAAATAAGAGAGCCTTTCTTTATATGAAAAATATACTTAATAAAGGGTAGACATATTTGGAATCCTCTGGATTTAAATGAAATAAATTTATTTTAAAAGCTATGGAATCTACTAGAGATTTATGTGTGTTGGCTGGAAGAAAACTTCTTCAGATGAGAAAGACAACAGGTTGGGGTTGTGTTTAATGTGAGAAGTGAATCTTGTGGGTTAGTTGAGATGACTTACTTCTGCACACCAGGTCTGTTTGGGGCAGGTCTGGACGACTGCAATGAGGCCCGTGTTCTTGCAGGAGTAGGAGACACATGGGTTTTGGGGGTCATTAAATGAAGCACCAATCTGGGAGCAGAGGGAGAAAAAATAATTGTTTGCCTTGATTTTTTTTTTTTTGGAAGTTGACAATAAAATTGATTTAAAAAATTCAAATTTATATTTAGTGACTTTACAGAGGCACTTTCAGCCATTAGATTAATAGTTAAGAAATTTTTCTACTTCCATGAATAAACCAAAGTTCTTCAATGAAAGCAAAGACTATGTCAGGATTCTCAATCCTCCAATTAAGATCCACCAACATTTACTCTATTGTATTTTGAAGAATTTTTAAAGAAAAGTTATTTTACAGTGATTAAGCAGTTTATCAACTATTATGTTTTAAGCTTAAAGGAAAACAACTAAAAAATCTAAGTGGGGGAAAAATGGCACAAAATCGGCTTATCACATTAGAACAAATGGCAAGTCTTAACAAAATGTCTTCTATTTATACTATTGTTCCTATTATTGTTCCAAAATAGATTGGAAAATCTATTTTGTTCCCAGATGGTTAAATCTTTCTAGGTTATGTGCAAAAGTAAAACAACAGTTTGAGAAATCATCAGGGCCTCAGATCACAAGACACACTTTCTGATAGACTAAATTTTACTATTTCAACTACTGAGCTTATAAATGATTAAAGGAAATGTTCCCTTTTGTTCCTGAAACATGTTTTATATTTTGTGTTTAGAAACTATCGTAGTTTCAAGTCAGACCAATTTTGGGAACTAAAAATTAACCCAAGTGGGGTGGTGCCTGTGGCTCAAGGAGTGGGGCACCCGCCCCATATACCAGGGGTGGCGGATTCAAGCCAGGTCCCAGCCAAAAACTGCAAAAAAAAAAAAAAAAAAAAAAAATTAACCCAAGTGGAAATAAAAGGGTTATGAAGGTAAATCCTTTACGGGCTGTTTTAACTCTTTCCTAACATGTTGCATATATTTTATTTTAGATTTTTAAATTGGCATCACCAGTTCAAATGTGTTAATATCATCTTGAGAGTAATCTGATTTTAATGGCTTCCGGATGCTTTTTCTAAAAAGTTAAATTACTAAAAATGCGAAATCAGTTGTCAAAATCCACAGCCTTAAATATACTGTATTGCTGTACCCACATAATGGGGTTCTAGTCCTTTGGGTTTTCTTATTTGATCTCTGACAGTTTGACCATCTGATCTTTCTGGTTATAATTACAGTTTAACTCTGTTCATTGATTTGAACGTTACAAAGTGTGTCTGCTCCATCTGGCAAGGCCCATGGGAAATTTTGTTCAGAGGTCCACTGCTGAGTAGTTAATGATCAAGTACTATATTTTCCAGCTTTGAAGAGAAGCATGGTTACATTTGATCTTCCTCGGAAATGGATATAGAGGAAAAAATGAACATATTCTAAGCCATCATTACCATTTTTTTCTTTCTATACTATTAGCTGAAAGTCCCTTGGTATAGTCACATGTTGCATTTATTCATATAATGAACAAAGATATTTTAACGAAGAAAAGATCTTACCCTGTAGTCAGTATTGTTAAATAAACATGTTCTTGGTTCTGAAAAATAAGTACATCGTTTTGTAAACAAAAACTATAAACTTTATTTTAGAACAAAACAAACTGTAGACAACATCACACTTACCAATTGTGTTTCTCCTCATAATATTATCATCTCCTATCATCTCCTTTAAATCTACTGATTACTATGTTTGTAACTGTTAATTCAGGGTGTTCTCCATTCTGAAGATGGTAAGTTTTAAGAATGCAAGGAACTAGTTCTGTTTTCTTTATTATACCTGTCTAGCATTGTGCTTGACAAATATTAGCTAAAAAAAAACAACCTCTCAAATATGCGAATAAATAATAAACATATTCAACTCAAATAATTGACTATGAATACATACCACAGTATCCAATTTCACAGCAGGTATCATTAGATTTGAACTTTAGAAGCTTCTCTCCAGCTTTGCATGTGGGTGGAAAAGCGCACTCTTTAGGTTTGCAATCTGTGGTGTTTGCATCAGTACAGGTACATCTGTGGCAATTGGCAGTCCATGCGTCTCCAGGCTACATATACAAAACAAGTTTATACTCTACTCAAATACAAGAATGGGGGAGAATTTGCATTAAAGTAGAACAAAACTGTATACTTACAGATTTCTCTTCTCCCAGTGGCCCATGACACACTGTTAACATGAAACGATAAATGCTAACTACATTTGGCAAAATATAACCATCTGTTATTTATAGATAACTACCAGGTGGCCAATACTGAAATTGGCAGTAGGATTTCAGAGTCACAGTATTATGGAGGATTATGGGGTGCCTTAAGGTGGATAAATCACGTCTACTTGCTTCAAGCAAACTGTTCCTAAGAAGCATATCCTATTTTACAATCCCCAGCAAAGGATAATTCTTAATTTCTCCTGGCAGTGGTCAATACATCTTATGGCTACTAACTGACTTACCATTGTACAGTCTGACTTCTGCTTTAGAATCCTACAAATTACCAAGAGTTCATAATTATTAGACCCAAGGGCCCTGTCTCTCATCTTCTTGAAAAATGATCTCCTTTCTTCAGATTGAGCACTGTGAAATTCCTGCCTTTATCAGCAGCCCTTCTCACTCCTCCTGTGTCTCTGTTCATTCCTTCATCTCTACACTGTCTATGTAACATCAAGTGGATGGCTCTCAGACTTGTAGCTCCAGTCAAGACCTCTCTTGTAAGCCCTTGACCTAGTTCTCTCTCTACCTAATAAATAGCATCCCAGCAGATATATAAGAACCTCAAACAATCTGTGCACACAATAGATTGTATCATCTTGCCCCCCCCAAACAACTTCTCTTTTAAATTGGCTTCCACCTGCTAAAGACAAAACTATCCTTTCAATCATTCAAGCTTAAACCTTGGGGGCCATTTGATTCTATCATTGGAATATATACTAATATATACTATCTTTACCTCACTTTAATTTCTTCCTCTCCTTATTCTGCTTGCTACAACATCACTGCAAAATCTTATCTTTGATCTAGCATACTCTACCGGCTTTAAGGGGTTACTCTGATACAGAGTTCTTGCTGATCCAATCAATTCTCTACACGATAGGCAAAATAATTTCTCTAAAGCCTAATTCTTATTACAGCTTTGATTAACAGCTTTTGATGACTCCTTATTGTCTTATAAAATAAACACCATCATTCATTAAAATATCTTTGTTCATTACCATCATCTAGCATTTAACTTCTAAAGTCTACCATATTGTGACTGAAATCTACCTTCTCAGTTTTGTTTCCTTTCTCTTGTTTACCTGTCCTGTATTAATGTTCATCTTGTTCTCACATTCCAATTCTGTAATAAAATACCTGGAGATTCCTTGGAAATTTACAGTACATAATACATAACATGCACTCTCTATATAATACACATTTTATATTTTTTACTGTGAAATTTATTTTCTGCCTGATGTGAAAATTGTTTTCTTTGAAAAATCTTCCTTCTCTCACTATGAATGAGATTTTTAGTAATTTTTTTCCACTTGTTATAAACACATCACATTGTCTTGGGGAGAGTAGAGACTCATGAATCTTCTCTAAAATTACTAAATTCTGTATAACCTGAATTTTTATTGCTACAATTAAGCCCTCAAAAAAGTTGGAATTGTCTAGTTTTAAAAATGCTCACTATCAAGTGACAATATTTTGATCAAGAAATAATTACATACAATAGTAAGTAAACTTTATCTTGATCTACATGACCAGGTTGTTTGGTTTGGCTTCATTAGCAAATGAGAAAACAGACCATTACTCCCTATTTAATTGGTGAATAAGAGTTACATTCACCTACTTCAAGTTTTCCTCACTTAAAACATCTCCATGTCTAGTGAGTATGATTAGCATGAAACCTCCAAATCTGATTTACAAGAAGAATCATTAATGCAGAATGACTCTGAAGTGATGGTGTTCTTACCTGGAGCTGGTGGAAGTGACGCTGGACATCCTGGGTAAAAACAGGAACCTCATGTTAATCTCTGAAGTGATTGGAGTAGAGATGGGGGTAGTTGTCTGATTTCTTATTCTATTACTGGAAATGATTACATAGCTAATCTTACAGACATAGTCCTAATTATCTCCCCTTTTCTCATTGCATTTATAATTCTACTATGAGAGAGTATGTCGTTTGGTACCTCCAATTTTAATGAGAAGGAAATATGAGAATCAAAGAGAAAATGGAGAAAGACATCAAGGTAAACACTTCAAAATTTTCTTGGAAATCAGTTTAATGAATAGGACAATAAAGTAGATAATCAAACAAGAAAAAAGATTATTCAGATAGAATGAAATAATCATTTTCAATTATTGGTTTCAATCCTTTAAGAACCTTCATCTTCTTTTTAATCTTCTTGAAGTACTCAAGTTTGCTCTATCCTCTCTGCCTTACCAAATGCTTTACACTGGTCATATGCACCTTTCTGAGCCTTTACACATCACATATTTTTGGTCAACCCAAAAATCCACTCACAAATTTTAAATTCTATTCCCAAATTGCTAAAAATCTAATAATTTTATTCTACCTACCAAGAGAAAAACTATCTGAGGAGTAATAGAATATTTGAAAATAATTTGAAATTTCTACATGTTTAGAAAAAGTGACCAAGAATTAATAGGTATGAAAATGAGTTAAAGGTGTGGAAATTTGGGGAGACTCAAATGTCTATAACTCCTTACTGAGGGAAGTTAAACTAATTCCGAATTATGAATGCTTAGCAGATTAGCAAGAACCAGCCCCAGGAAAGAAACGTGATCAATTAGGTATAAATTCAGCAGAAAACCTTCTCTTAACGAGATATGCATGACTTTACTGGGGATGTTTGTAAGAGAAGCCATAAGAAATAATCTACTCTTCACGCTGCTACCAGAGTAATTTCGCTAAAACAACTCTCTGATCATTATCATTCATGTGATAGAATTCTTAAGGGGATCTCATTTACTATAGGGATGAAATCTCATTTAAGTTTGCTTCTTACTTACCTTTCCAATCTCACTTCCTCCCTAGCCCTCATATGTTCACTGCCAACACCAGGTTGGATCCTGAACTCACCTCATGTCTCATGAGACATGTCTTTGCCTTTTCAAGGGCTATTTGGAAGGAATTCCCTTCCCCACCTCAGCCAATGTTGAAATCAGTCATCTCTTTTCTGAAATCCTCACTCGACACTATCAACTAATGATAAGAAATGACCACTCCACTCTCACCCCAAATCCTGGGACCATCCATGTTTGGGGGTTATCATTAAATATGCAATAGAGATAATATCTGTGCTCATAATAGTCTCTTTCCCTCACACACAAATCACAAAATATAAAATGGCAAATGCTGTTCCATTACTATTAATGTCTGTGACACAGTCCGGCATATAGAAGATAGTAAAAAAATGTTAGTTGAAATAGTAAAGAAGTTAGAGCTTTTCCCATACTGACCTGTTTTATTTTCAGATTCTTGATGCTCTGTTGCCACCACAGTGGTTTCTGGGGGAGTGAGGATAACAAGGAGGTATTTTAATTTTATTAGAATAATATATGTACATATTAAGTCTGTGTGTTGGTGCAGGTCCACAAATTCAAGCTCCAGGAAAGTGTCGTGTGGAACAGACAATTCATTCTGGTTCATTTGGGGCATTTTATTTTACCTGGCTGGGATACTCGTGGGCTTTTTGTGACTCCAGCTGAAACTACAGTGGAGCCTGCAAAAGGAAATATTAGACTGCAGGACTAGACTTGCACCCTTCATCATCCCTTTTTCATGATTAGGTAAGTCTTCAGGTCAAAGGAATGGGGCACCTATGGCCTTTAAGAAAACTCAGGGTCTTCCTGATCCCCAAGTGCAGCCTTTTGACTGAATCCAAATTTTGTGTAACAAATCCTTTCATTAAAAGAGGTGTAGCAGAGAAAGATGAAGTTTTTCTTGCCTCCTTTGGTGCTTATAAAAGAAAATTGTTGAAATCAGAAGGTCTACAGTTTCCCCACCCCTAAGTGGAACATTAAAGTCATGTCCCAAGGGAAAAAAAGACAAAGGCTGTCTTCCCTCTCTCCCCTTCCCCTTCTCTTCCCTCTCATTCCTCCTCCCTTTCTACTTTCTGTCCCTTTCCCCCAGATGCAGTTCCTTAAGTGTAATCAAAGCCATCCTGATCATTCACCTGTTTGCCCTCCAGTTCCGGAAGTTTCTTTGACTCCTGTAGAAGCAGTGACTGCTAAGATAGGAACAAAAGTGGTAAGTGCAGGGGCCTGGAGAAGCTGGAGCTTAACTTCATTAAAATATTTTTAATTTTTTAAAAAAAATTAACAGATAAAACTATTATGTGCATGATGGTTTAAAGAATCCCTATAATCTACAATGCAGTGGCTGACCTGTGTATATTTCACTCCCAGAGGTGTTATTGCTCAGTACTGAAGTTGTAGTTCCTGGAAGTAAAAACAAAAAATAATTAAAAGTGTTTTAATAATTTGAAATATAGAAAATATTTTGTGTTTATGGTAGAAGACATATTCTCAAAGAAGATGGATTTCTACCTGAGATACTACTAAGAGCTTCCTTTGGTAACTTTGACTAACCCCTGCTGGAATTTCCCACAACAAATAGGATAAAAGAGGTTACTCCAGTGGAATTTTAAATGAAAATCAAATATAGGAATGGATAGACTATGAAATAGACAAAGAAATTATGAAATAGACAAAGAAATCAAGTAACATTTTTTCTTCCTAGAAATGCATAGACTTGAACAAATTTACATGTTTCTTAAAAGCACTAAAAGATTTCTTTATGCAAAGAGAAGCAAAAATGACATTTTCTCATAGATTTTTCCATCCCCCCAAACCAAAATAAGGCAAAACTCTTAACGGTGGAGCCTGTTTTCTATGGGTAAATACTTTGGAAATCAGTGCTTTCATCTGCTCACTTGTTTTACTTTCTGTGACTTGGTTCCCTGGGGATTCAGTGAGGATTCCTTGGATTTAGAGGGATGAATTGTAAAAACTGAATTTGTTAGAAGCTTAATCATGAGGTTCTCATAAACCCATGAGAATGCATTTATACTCAGTAGAAGTTCAAGATGAGTGAATTAAACATCTCTACTAAGTAGGACAGAAGCATTTACACTCAATAGAAGTTCGAGATGGGTGAATTAAACATCTCTACTAACCAGGACGGAAGCATTTACACTCAGTAGAAGTTCGAGATGGGTGAATTAAACATCTCTACTAACCAGGACAGAAGCATTTACACTCAGTAGAAGTTTGAGATGGGTGAATTAAACATCTGTACTAACCAGGACTGAAATGTTCTTGGCCACTGGAAACTCCAGCTGATCCTAAAGCGGTACCTGCAAAAGCAAGAGAGATAAAGATTTGAGAGCAGCAACGCATCTGTATTTGTTTCAGAAAATCTCATCTAAAAGGCCTATGTGCAGAGCAAAACCAGTGTGCAGAGCAAAGGCCTAAGCTGACTTACTTGTTGTATCATCTGTTTCAATGAAACACAAAACCCTATTTCAGCCTTCTCTATTCTTCATCAATCACAAACGCTAAGCAGAGAATTGTTGAGAATCCAAAAAGCTGAACAAGAATACCACTCACCAGTTGCCATTCCCACTCCAGTGGTAGAAGTTGTGGCCTCTGAGAATAAAGAGAAAGTGGCAAGGAATGAAGACATTGGAAAAAGCATACAGTAGTATTACTTTACATAATAATAGCACTATGGGAGACATCAGGTCCTCTGGAGTTCAAGGAGGCATGTTTCCTTGTCGGTTTCATAACTCACTTGTATTGGAACTCCCAGGTGCAATGGTTGTGCCTGTATTTATCCCAGTGGTAACTGAAATCACAAAAGGAAGAAATCAATTCATGGATTCTCTTTTATCTAAAACTATGATTTAGTTTATAACAATGGATTTCTTGAGTGAACTAAAAGGCTCACATCAGGAATTTCTTGCATTTAGCAATACACCACATCTGGTCTCTGTTATACCATTGTGTTACAAATACATAAAGGCAGTTAGTAGGGAGTAAAGTGTTACTATTCTGGCAATTTGTACTCAAAGAGAGATTGAGTACACTCAATCACTATAGCCAACATAGGCCTTTTCGATGAGATTTTCTGAAGCGAATAATGATGTGTTGCTGCTCTCAAATTTCCATTAAGTTCACTATAGCCAACATGATATTTTTCCCTTAAAAATGAAGAGAAAAATAATTTTTGACCACTAGTGCTCACTTATTTTAATTCCAGCCTCAGTGGTTCCACTACCCCCCAAAGAAGTTGTGGCCTCTACATGAATGGAGAAAAGAAGAGAAGCAAATTCAGAAGACGGTCTGAGAAAAATGTGGGGGTACCCAGAGTATGGTATGAAATGTATGTTTTTGGGGAATGATGGTAGGAGGTAACACCCCATAACTGAAACTTCCCATATTCCCTGTGAGGTTATGGATTTACCTATGTTGGAACTTCCAGATGCAACTGTTGTGCTAGAGGCTACCCCAGTGGTGCCTAATATAGGGGGGAGAGAGAGAATCACATCGTGATGCATTTGCCATCCGTGACCAAAGACTGTTTATGACTAGAAAGTAGCAGAAGACCCTTCTCTGGCTACCCTGTGACAATAAAGAAAATTCTCTATTTTTAAATTCAAAGTCAATATGCACATTAGCTCACATCCAGCCTTGATTATTTCCTTCCTAGGGTTAAATGTCAGAAGTCTCAGGGCCTTTCCCATGGGTACCTTTTCTCTTCTCGGGCTTGACCTCTCTGATTTGCCAGTGGTAGCTTTTAATAACAAGAAATGTAAACAGTGTTTGTGTAAAGGTATCCAATTATTCAACCATATTCAATTAATGAACATATAACATCTGAAATCTAAAATATAATAGACCTAAACCTCAAGATTACTTCCAGTATCCCTGCTCTCCTAAAGAGAACCATATAGATTCTATCACCTCCATATTCAACAACATAATTGAATGTGAAGAGGGGAAACTTTCTGGACTCTGAGTCTCTTCAGAATTATAGTATAAGTGGTATCCTTAGGGGAAATGATATTTTTATAAATATAAGCTTTGTCTAACAAATGTCTCTGAAAATGCAGAAGTCAAATGTAAATTAGTGGGAACTCAAGTGGGAACCACTTTCAGAGGTTATGCTCCCTCCCACAGAAGGTGTAGCTTCAGGGAGTAAAGAGAAAGACAAGCAGTAAGGGCTAACAGAGTCATAAAGGTATAAGGTACTATTGCTCCAGAGTCAGCCTCCAGAAAGAAATAGTGCCTGTTGCCTCATTGACTCACCTGGGTTGGAACTGCCAGGTGAGGGGGTGCTGCCAAGAACCTCTCCAGGAGTACCTAAAAGAAAAATGGAATGGTATCATTAGTCAATGTCACACCTATAATAAGAAGAACATATTCTAGAATAGGTTGGGGAGACTACAGAGTTATTTATTATGTGCAATAAATATATAATAAATATTATTATTTATTTATTTGCAAGGATAGCTTTTCCTACAGCTGTTCTGTGTGTTCACTAATGTCATGCTTCATTCTTGATATAAACTTGGGGTGGTGGTTGGGAAGGTGCAATAACACTCCTTTGGGCTCAAAGACAACAAAACAAAGGTATTTTCCTTTACTTACTTGGCTGAATGTTAGTGACTTGACTACCTGATACTCCTAGAAGAAGAAACAAAACAAGATTGATTACCTGTTAAATTTTCATTTAGGTAAAATACTGATAGAAATGTTAGCATTCTAGAAAAGTTTAGATATGTGAGAAAGGAATCTTGTGGTACAGTGTGATGATAATGTCATGTCACAGGTTAAGAGGACAGACTCTGGAGCCAGATTTGAAGAGCTGAAATGTGCTGTTCACTTGCTGTGTGATCTTCGGCAAGTTAGTTAATATCTTTGAACCATGGGTCTATAAAATTTGTGACAATAGCACTTACCTCATAATTTGGGATAAAAGAAAAAATGAGAAGGGTGTAGACTAATGCCTGGCACATAGTTCATTCTAGAAAGCATTATTATATTGCTATTGTTGCAAATGAAAAGGGAAGAGAATAGGAAGCTTGTGTGCTCACGTGTATTCATTCCACTTCCTGTGGTTGCACTGCTTCCAATGGCTGTTGTAGCTTCTAAGGGAGAAAAAACATAGAAAAATGTCAGGTGACCAGCAATTAGCATTCTGAGGAAAGTTAAGAATGCACTTTTCCTGGTAGCAATACCAAGAGAGAGTCTTTACTACCAGATGTTACCCTGTGTTCATTCTTACCAGCTAGTTGGCTCACCTGTGTTAGAACTCCCAGGTTCAAAGGTGGTACCAGAGGCCAATCTAGTGGTGCCTACTACAAGAAGGATAGTTGTGAATTTTCTTCTCACTGGGGAGGGACTAGGTTGAGAGAAAATCAACTTGCCTTTTGGGTTTGCCCCTTACCTACAATTGGTAGTGAAGTATTCATGTTTTCTCAAGCATAGTTTTAATCCCAAATCAAATAAAGATCTAAAATTCCTTAACATAGGGCCCCCCCCCATTTTTTGGAACTTAATTGTAGTGATCAAGTGGCCCTCTTTCCCTCCACATTTACCTATTGTGTTTCCAGTTTCTTGTTTTACTGATCCTCCAGTGGTAGCTCCTAAAACATGAAAATAGGAAAGTTTTGAGTGTAAAGGTAGACTCAAGTTATTGGGATAACCCTTGTGCATTTCAGTCACATGTTTGTGTTCATGGAAGAATATACTATATGAGGTGAGTGAGTTCTCTTTGTTTATTTATGTCTTCTGTTTATCTTAGATAGAATCCTCTGACCCCATAGTTTCTTCTGTTGATATCCTAGTGATCCCTACACTGGGGGTGGGGTGGGTTCCAGACCATTATCACTTCCATTCTCATTTTCAGGGATCTTCACATATGAGGCTAAGCTCTGGATAATAGAAGGACATAAAAAATCTGCCCAAATCGATTGGACGTCAATTTTCAAAATAAAATATTATTGATCTTAGAGTTGTATGAACCTCCTCCCCAAGAAACTATCCTATCCAGAAGCAAAGTATAATTGTAGCTTATCACCCAAAAGTCACACATTCACAACCTCACACATACACCATTCATTCTCACCTGTTTTCCATCCTACTACAGTGGTTCTACTGACTCCAGTGGAAGTTGTATCTTCTGGAAGGTAAAGAAGAAACAAATAACAGGCGAGAATTTAGGAAGAAAAAATACTACTGTACTCAAGGCCATATCAGTGGTGCCTGTAATGAAAAGGCCATGGTATCATCATGAAGAATATTCTGCATTGAGGCAATCTGGTTGTAAATGAAATCTATCTTCCCAGAGCCACATGATTTAGCAATGCTTTGTGCACTGGCCAGTCCAGAAGACACCATTCACATGGATGATATTGGTTGCAAGGCAATCCCATGAGTGTGTCCTTTCCTTAGCCTTTCTGCTGCTTGACTGAACCATGTATTTATCCCATTAAGTCATTCATTCAATAAATACTAAGCCCCAGGGATCAATGAACAAAGCAAATGAAGCTTCTCCTCCCTCAAGAAGCCCTACCTTCTAATAAGCCTACTTAGCAAATACAAAATCCCCAAATGAGAGACAAAGGAATTTTATACATTTTTTTGTTTTACTTCTAGTGATTTAATTGTCTGATGCTCTAGAGTTGGTTCCTGATCACTGAAAGTAGATAAAAGATTCTGACTCTGCTTTTTGACCTTTAATCAATCACTGAGGCAACTGCTAAGCAATTTAATATTTGAAGCTCAGGATGAAAAGTCAAACAAGAAGCAAACAATTCCTGAGTTCATTTTAGTCATCTGTTCACCTGACACAGAACCTTCTGGGCCAGTGTTAACTTTTGCTGATTCTGAAGTGATACCTGGATCCAATGGGTTAATCATCCAGAGAATCATAACTTCTACCTCTACAAATCAACATCACAAAGCCAAGCACTGGAAAAGGCTGGCCCATAAATCAGCTGGAGTGTGTGTGTCAACAGCATGGTTGGCTTGGGGTATGGGCTGGAGAACCTGCCCTTTCTGTATGACAATCTTTTAGATCCAGAGGCAAACTCAGTGGCACTCAAGGATAGTGCTAACATCTGTCTGAATCCCTAGTCCTCACTGATTTCATTACAGTGGCTCTAGTGGTTTCTCAGGAGGTTTTGGCCTCTGGAAGAGACAATGCAGAAAGTGGAAAGGGTGTTTGGAGACACACATTTCTCCTTGAGGTTAAACAGGGATGACCACCTTTGAAAATATACACTTACCTGGGGTGTGAATTCCAGGTCCAACAGTTGGGCCAGAGACAACTCCTTTGGTACCTGGAATTACAGAGAAGGTCCTGATAAATCATTTCCTTTACATTTAAAGAAAGGCTAAGAAGAAAAATATACATTTCTTTTAAGTCATAGAAGGGTTCCTTACATATCTTTCCACAGGTTAATTTCTTTCTCCCCCCTAATCCCCCCAAATAAATACAAACACTAAAACTCTCACTTTAGAAGTCTCCTAATTCTGAATACTAGTAAATAAGAGATATATACATGTTTTTAGCAAGCTCACCTGTTTGACTGCCAGAGACTCGGCTCCCTGGTGCTGTGGTGTTGGCTTCTGAAAAAGAAATGAGAGAAAATAGTCCGCTGTATGTAAATGTAAGGAATTTGGGGATGCAGACAAATATTTCTGTAGAGCAGAAATCACTCTGCATTTAATTCAGTCAGTCAGAATTGTCACAAGGAATTCACAGTCTCATTTTTACCCAGGTCTGTTACTGCTGCAGTGGTTCCTGAGAAATTTGCTGCCCCTGAGAAAGAGCAGAAGTAGCAGTAGTAAGGGAAAATATTTTAAGAATCTGAGAAAAGCATGGGAGGATCACCCAGGGAGACAACTTATTGAGCAGTCCATCCCAACCAGTATCCCTCCTAGCTTACTGGCTTACCTGAGCTGGCGCTCCCAGAAGCAATTGTTGTAGCAGAGGGTCCTCCAGTAGGGCCTAGGTGGGGAGAGGGGGAGAAAGCAACATGGTCACATATTTATAATCCTTAGATGAATATGGCCAACAATATGACTGTCTATCACTTTGAAGCAACAAAAGACACTTCTGGGATCTATAATTGGACAAGAAGAGAGACATTTTCCATGTTTTCACATTTTCCATGTGACTCGTAAGGCCAAAGTCAATGCAGTGGCTAATATCCCTGCCCTGATTATTCCTACCAAGGTTGAAGGTCGTATCTAAGGTATCAATGGCTCTTCCCATATTTACCTGTCTTACTTCCCAATGCTCTAGTGGTAGCTCCTAATGAAAAGAAAATGACATTTTGAATTTTTGTCTTTGAACTAAAATGTGACATCTGAATGAATTCCATGCTGAACAGAAATCAGTACTGTAATGTTATACAGACCAAGCTGTTTGCAAAGAGAAAACTGTTGAAGAGCCAGGATTATTGGATCTCTCCTCTCAAGAGATTTAGAACTCTGAGTAAATCTCTGATAAGAGAAAGCACTTGGGAAATTTGGGCTCATATGGTTCAAAATTCAAATCTAAGGAATCTTGGTTCCCTTGAAATATTATAGCCTTGGAACAAACAAACAAAAACAACTCTATTCCACCTTAAAGGGATTCTCTGCATTATCTCTGCAAATTTTGTATAATTTAAAATTATTCTAAAATGAATAGTTCATTTAAAAAAAAATCTGTCCTAATAAATCTATCAACCTGGAATTAAACTATGGCAATAAATAATGAAAACCCCAAAATCTCACCTGATTTTATTTCTGCTCCAGTTGTGCCACTTCCTCCTAGGATAGTTGTAGTTTCTTATAAAAGGAGAGAAAACCAAAATGAGTTTTAAGAAAGAAGGTGACCGAAGATGTCTTTTCACCTACTATTAAGTCAGGGGCCAAAAAGCCCTTCTGACTATAAAAGTGATATATAAAGTAGACCTGTATATAATATGACCATCCAAAGGACCGTAACATAGTGGTCAACATACAGAGGTGGTCACCATAAGGAACTAGGCCTACCACACTGACATACCCAGTGGTGGATGTCCAGTCTATGAAAATTAGGTCAACTTGAGGTAGTGGTTCAATGTAGGGAAATGGTCAACTATGGAGGTTCTACCGTACTTTAAATACAGAAGCGTAATTGTTTGAAAAGGTGGAAAAAAATTTTTAACTCACACAATTCTTATTTGGACCTTTGGAAGTCCTTAATTAAAATATGTGTAAACTTCTTTGAAATGTATATAGTAAGGAACTCCAATGACAAAATGATGACAATAGTAATGAGCATATCTAAGTATTAGATTTTTCATGTGCAGAAATTTGGCTATCATATTGGAACTTGAACTTAGAGAGTGGTAGAAATCAAAATGACAATTTGTTACTCACGAAGAGAAGGAAATGACCTAGGATGGGGGTAAGGGAACCATGTATTTGCTCAATGTCAACAAGCTCTTTTCAGAGGTTTCCAGAATCAAAAATTTAATTGTATGTGTTTCCCATGCACCATTGCTATCCCACAGAAAATTTAATGACAAAAATGTCAATAACTCAATTACTTCTGTTAGATATCAATCAGAGAAAGAAAGATATTTCTCTCCCAATCACTTAAGTCATTGTCAATGCTTTATTTCCATAGTGAAGTCTTCTTGCAACAGAGGAAAAGAGGAAAAAAAGAGTTTGAGTGTCTGACCTTTATTTTTAAGGGAAAATCCTGGATACCCAGTAATTTTATTCAGAAAATTCTCTTCATAGATGTACAGATATACTACATACAATTCAGGCTACTTTGTCTGGCAGTCTGTCAGTGCTTACCTGTAGTGGTTTTAACTGCCTTCATTCCATTCTCCCCAGGAGAAGTTGTGGCTGCTGAGAGAAAAAGGACACAAATGGAAAAGTTTCAGGAAGTTTGGAATCCGATGGCAGTGGTTCTGCAGAGAAGCACCGGAAGGGAACACATGCTCTTGTAGAACACACACAAGAAAGATTCGCTGCCAGATTGTGGACCCACCTGTACTGAAACTTCCAGGGCCCACTTGTGTGCCAGGGACCACCCCAGAGGTGCCTGAAACACAAGGGGACTGAGGTGATCGTGGTGCCTCACCAAGTCAAAAGAATGCATATTCTTCTTAGTAAAGTATCTCAAGAACGGAAGAAAAAGTACCCAATGTACTCAGCCCTACTATGAAACGAATTTAGGGTTTTCACATGAAAGCTATAACTCTTTATTTAATTCTTTAGAAAATACTTCCCATAAAGAGGTAAAAATGACTACTAGCACTGTCTTGCAACATCCTGAAATAAAAATTCCCAAAGTGCAGCAATGACAAGAA